>JAOSBN010026563.1:0-16752 GCA_027563595.1 Erythroxylum suave | reverse complement strand
ATTTTCAAGCACAAAAATCATATATTTTTCATAACAATTACATTTATTAACAAATATACCGGGAAATGTCATGAATGGATGTACAATCATTACATGTGCAAAATTCACTATTCACATGCATATATGAATGCATGAACATAGCCAATTAAAACACTCCTAGCCCGTTTCAAATTACTATTTTACCCTTCCCATCGGTGATGGGATGTTACAACTCAGCCTAATTTGGCCCAAATTAATCCAGTTTATTCAAAAATCACAGGACATGATTTCTGTCCTTGATAGTGCTACAGCCTAAGCTAAACTCACTTCCATGCCAATTTTTAAAATCAAAGAGACAGAATTAAAATTCGTTCTCTTCACAAAAATTGTAGAAATACATCTCTAGTTTAATATGAATCAAAAACGAACTCTTTCAGAAATCTACATCTCAAGTTATAATTTGAAAACCGAAGCACGATCATGGAAATTTTCCAATGCATAACATCCAGCAGACTCCCACATTTTCATCCTATCAACCAATTTCAAATAGCTCTAGATTTTTATGGGGAGAAAGAAAAATGTCTTAGGAATCCATTGGTCTAAGTTTCAAGTTATTTGGAGTTCGGATGAAAGAGTTATAGGAAAAATATTGAGAGATGTTCAATTAAAAACTCAAGTTTTTATCCCACACACCTAACCCATCACCTTTTCTCTCTCTAGCACGTTAACTTCATCTTCTTCACCAACCCAGATCACCGAAACTGCAAATTTTCTTCACTTTTCTTCCTCTCTTCCACTTACCCTATCATCTTTAATTTATACCCTCTCATTGTCTCTTTCATTTGCAACTTATCTTATGCTAAAACAACTCAAAATACAACATTAGTTATAAATACCAAAACCAGAAAGTTTTCAACACTATTCATCATCTTCAACCCTTGTGTACAACACTGTAAGCACTTATTTTATTTTTTGCATTTTTTTTCTTTCCTATACATCACAACTATTATATCTGCTGTATAACCCTTTTTTTTTTCTAGTTCCATCTTAATTGAATCCAACACAATTAAATCAAAATTCCAAAGTTTTATTCATACAAGAGTGGTACTGTTCACGTAAACAAAAGCCACATTTCTGCATTTTTCGTCCATCTTCATCTGTTGCATTCCTGTTCTTTTTGTCATTTTAATCCTTCTTAAAACACAACACTATACTACTCTTATGTCCTTAACTCTATATTATGACTTCACCTACATCTTCATTTAAATCCATTTTTACCAACATGCAACAGATTCACATATGTACAGTACATGGTAAACCTTCTGTGTATTTTATCAGTCCAAAACAGAGCATATTGAATACATCACTTTTCATGATTTTTTGCATCATCATCATAGTCAAAGACCATTCCCATATAAGACCCAACTTATTCATTAGCAAAATTCATCCACTAATCCTATAACTCATCACTATCACCGAATTACTCCTTACACAATTCATGCATTTATTCACTGCTAAACCGTAAAACATCATCAAATCCATAGAACTTAAAACCTTAAAACTTCACTTACTTGATTTAACAAGCTTTCGGCTGTGCTGGTAAATCACGTGTATAGGATAAAGAGCAATCAACTCTATCAACAAACTGACAGCCTTACTATAGTTTTAGAATCAATAACCAGTGTTTTCAAATTATTTTTGTCTAACGAAACCTTCAGTATGAAGGAACAACAACGGAGGAACTGAGGTCCTCCTCTTCGTGGCTGCTGCATGATTAACACGTACCACTATATAATGTTGCCACTTGTTACAAAATACTTTAGCCAATTGTCACATATATATTATTGCCACACGTCACTATATAATTGGACCAAAATATCCCAAATTTTATGAAAATTTCTAAAATTCACCAAAAATTCTGAAATAATAATATGACTCTCCAATAAATTTTCAGCTCAAAACGAATTCACCAAAAATTTCAAAATATCCAAAATATACCAAATTTGCCAAATCACATTTAATACACTCCAATTTAAATCCTCAATTTCCATGTATAAACTAATTTACCCGAAAATGCCAATGAATGCATGTACAATCATATGAATGTGCAAAATAAATATGTATGTCACTATTAATTATGCATGATGTGCATTTTCCTAATTTCTCATAATTTCCCATAATTTACAATTATAGCCCTAACATGGGTAACGGGATGTTACAATTACGCTTTTAAACATGTCAATATCATATAAACCCATACCCACACATAGGCAAGAAATTGCCCAATCACACAATAACCATAAATACTTTACCCACCTAAGACGCTTGACAGTTCAAATTCAATGTTGTCTCTCTTTTTCGCCTTGGATTGGACTTGCTTGGTTTCCTATAATAAACCAAGTTCTCATTCAATAGGAATTTAATTTAAGAACCCATAAAGTCAAACATGAAATTGACCTTAAAATACTTAAATCCATATATTTCCCAACTCTTTGAACCAAACACCCTTCAAACTCCAAGAGATTTTTAAAATCGAACTTACCTTAAATCTTCACCAACTGGTGAGATTCTTGACTCTAAAGACATCTCTTCCCTTCCTCTTTCTTTTTCCCTTCTAGAGTAACCTCAAATTCTCTCTTTGAGATTAAGAAATTTTGTGACCTAGTTCAAAGCTCTATTCTTTTGGACTCCACTGAAACCCCTCTTCCTTTTTCTCTATCTTCCTTTTTGATTTTCTCTCCTTCTTTCCTTCATTCACGTTTTTAGATCTCCTTATTTACTATTTAATCTTTTCCTCTTCCCATTCTACCCTTAATGAGTGAGAAAAGCCCACCTTACCCCTCCTTAATGCTTTAGTGCTTCTAACCTTAAGTCATCTTCCAGAAATACCCTTATGCATTCTAAATTTTTCAGTTTAACTAACACCATGCTATACTCTAACTTAATCTTAATTCTTCCACTTAATACTTCAAATTTCTATCAATCCATCAAATAAATCCTCCTAAACTCGACGTAATAGTAAACTTCAATTACCATGAGTTATCCAACAATACCACAAAATTTATTCGAATCATGCCTACAAAAAATAGTTCGAGGCCCAACATCTGGGGGTTTCGACGATCCTTAGACCCTCTTCATCTGAATACAATGATGAACGTAACTTTTTGTCATATAATGCCTCATAAAGTGCCATACCGTTACTACTGTGATAATGGTTATTATATGCAAATTCAATCAAAGTTACATACTGATCTCATGCTCCCTGAAACTCCAATGCACAAGCTTTGAGTATATCCTCAACATTTTTTATCATTCTCTCACTCTGTCCATCTGTTTGAGGATAAAATGTAGTATTGAAGTTCAACTTCATACCTACAGCTGTCTGGAAGCTTCTCCAAAATCTCGAAGTAAATCTAGGGTCTCTGACACTATTTCATTCACGTCCCTCAAGGATAACTGATCCAGTGTATTAGTCTCTCTCACTAGGCCAATTTTGTCAATCGGTCTATTATAATCTATATAACATCATGTTACCTCTGAGTTCTAGACAAACTCATAATAAAGTCCATAGTGATTTTCTCTCATTTCTGCTTCGGAATAGGCAATGACTGTTACTTACTAACTGGAGCCTAATGCTTTGCTTTAATCTTTTGGCAAGTTAAATACTTAACCACATAGTCAGCTGCTTGCTTCTTCATCCCTGGCTACCAGAAATATTGTTTTAGCATATTATACACCTTGATAATAATAGGATGCATAAGATAAGTTGTTATATGTGCTTCTTCCAAAATCTCTTTTATCAAATTATCCATATCAGGTACACATAGTCTTTGCCTCAACTATAGTGTCTCATTTCTTAATTCAAATTCAAAATTCAGATTCACTCTCAAGTTCTCAATAAGCTTCACAATTTCCAAATATTTTCTTTAAGCTTTTCTAATTCTTTCATACAAAATTGGTCTTAGTTTCAGTGTAGCTAATAATGCTTGCTATCACTTTACCATACTGAATTAACACACATCCTAACTCCTAGTATGATGCATCACTATACACCATATAACCTCTAGATCTAGATGAAATAGTTAACATCAGTACTGTTGATAACCATTGTTTCAGTTTCTCAAAACTTTTCTGACATTCATCATCCCATCGGAAAGGCACATTCTTCCTCAAAAGTTTTATCAAAGGGGCTAAGGTTAATGAGAACCGCTCGACAAACCTCCAATAGTAACCAGCTAATCCTCAAAAGCTTCGAATCTCTGACACATTTCTAGGAGCTTCCTACTTCGTCACTGCTTCTTCTTCTTTAGATCTACCTATATGCCTTGTCTAATTACTATATGCCCCGAGAGCACTACTTGATCAAGCCAAAATTCACACTTACTGAATTTGACATATAATTGCTTCTCCTTTATAATCTGTTGGACTAATCTCAGATGTTCAGTATGCTCCTCTCTGCTCTTTGAATGCATCAAAATGTCATCGATAAACATAATCACGAATTGATCTAGGTATGTTTGAAATACCTTATTCATCAAAGCCATAAATGATGCTGGAGCATTTGTCAACCTAAACGGCATCACTAAAAACTCAAAGTGCCCATATCTATTCTTGAATGCACTCTTCGGTACATCAAGCTCTGCTATCTTCAACTGATAGTACCCTTATCTCAAGTCTAGCTTAGTGAATACCCGAGCTCCTGTAACTAATCCAGTAAGTCATCAATTCTTGGAAATGGATACTTGTTCTTCACTATCACCCAATTTAGTTTCCTATTATTGATACATAACCTCAAAGTCCCATCTTTCTTCTTCACAAATAAAATTGGAGCTCCCTATGGTGATACATTAGGTATGATAAAACCCTTTTTCCAATAATTCCTGTAACTGAACCTTAAGTTCCTTAAGTTCTACAGGTTCTATCCTATATAGAGGAATAGATATAGGAGCAGTGCCTAAAACTAAGTCAATAACGAACTTCGTTTCCCTATTTGGGGGTAAATTAGATAATTCAGCAAAAAATACATTCAGGAATCCCTAATAATAGGAATATCATGTACCATAAGCTCAATACGGTATCGACTGCATGGGCTAGATAAGCCTCACATTCATCTCGAATCAATCTTAAAGCGCTCATGAATGAGATCAATTTGGCAGGAACTGCTTGACTAACAACTCGAAATATTGCTTTTGGCATATTAGGAGACTCTAGTATTAACTCCTTAGTTTCGCAGTTCATTACAGCCCTATGAGTAGTGAATCAATCTATGCTTAAAATAATATATATCTCTTTTAACTGCAATATAACTAATTTAGCTTCTAACTCTGCTTGATCCACCAAAATCATACACCCTTTACATAATTCACCAATTACTATAGTACTACCTATCGATGTACTCACCTCTGATCCATATTTTAACATTTCTTTATTAAAATACAATCTAGATGCTAGATGCTAGATGCGGTGTGACAAAAGAATGCGTAGATCCTGGATCTAGGAATGCAAAAGTTTCAAAATTAAAGATATGCAACACACCTGCAACATCTGAGGAGTTCTGAGCCTAATGTTTGATCATAGCATAGACTCTGGCCTGACACTGCAATTAGTTGCTCTACACTTCAGTCTTGACGGTAGGACTCCATAAACTCATTTTGCCTCTCTATCTAGATCCACTAGCTCGGCTCTAGTGGACAATTGTCTCAATTATAGCTCCTCCCCTCATTGCAAACTGTGCCCTGAAAACTATGAGACAGTCTCTAATCTGATGATCGTAAGAGCCACGTTGAAGACAAGCTCCTGTTAGCTTCCAACATTCTCTATTATGCTTCTTTCCACAATGTTCACACTTTTGCATTTGCCCAGATACTGGACCTCTACCACTACTAGATTGTATAAAACTGCCTCTCAATCTAAACCCCGATTGTCTTGATCTAGCCAGTGGTCGAAATGATTTGTTTTGAACCTTACTAAACCTTCTGCCAAAATTGACCTGAGACTCACCCTATCTCTTCATTCTAAACACTTGTCTGTATTCCCTTTGGCCATCTCTTAACAATTGCTTTATTCGGAATGAGGCTGCTCTCAACTTAAAGAAACTGCTCAGATTTGTTATAACTAGCGTTGTCCTAATCTCCATATTCAACACATCTTCAAACCTTTTACATTTATTCTCCTCAATCGGTATCAAGGCAACAACATACCCTATTAACTCATTAAACCATACGTCATACTATGCTACAATGAGACTGCCTTGCTTTAGATATAAAAACTCTTTCATCTTTCTGTCCAGATAAATTTTCGGCATATGATTCTCCTTGAAGACCTTCAAAAGGTCTTCCTATTTCAATCCACTAGGTCTGATGGTACTACTTGGGACAGTCTTCCACCACCGGTATGCTGGACCTTGCAGTAATGAGACTGCATAGTCGAACTTCTCATCAGACTCATAATCTATCTGTTCGAATATTCTCTCGATTCTCTCTACTATCCTTCAGCCTCAACAAGGCTTGTACTTCTATAGAAG
Source organism: Erythroxylum suave (assembly GCA_027563595.1). NCBI lineage: Eukaryota > Viridiplantae > Streptophyta > Magnoliopsida > Malpighiales > Erythroxylaceae > Erythroxylum > Erythroxylum suave. The sequence goes on along the minus strand of JAOSBN010026563.1, from coordinate 10,250 downwards.
TCCACAGCCCCGTGCTTTGTCAATTTATCATACCTCCTTTCCTTTATCTAAGGAATTCTTGGAGGCATTCGGTCAGGTCGAGGTACAGAAGACTCTCTACTGGCTCTTACAGACTTTAAGGCAACTGATTGTCCAACATGATCACCTATAAGGGATGACCTATAATAGGCAAGAATAGTGATTATTATCTTAGTTTCTCACTACATCATGTCTAATGTTCCTATATGTCCCTATGGATGTCAAACCATGCTCTGATACAAAAACTTGTAATACCCCACTTTCACAGGGCATCGACTCGACATCCTGTGGACATTCGAGAACATACATTATGAAGACGGTGGGTTAGAGTAGTCACATTCACTTATATGGCATCATAATTAAAACATAATATCTAAAACTCAATTCCTTATTCCATTTATAAAAGCATAGTTACAAAGTAGTTTTTCACCATAAGATCCATACATGTGTGCAATATTAAAAGCTTATCAGAGTCTGCTACTCTTTTTACAATCTATACTACATGAAAAAGGAATTATACAAAAACTTTATCTAACTCTTCAATCTCAGCTGACCAACCTTTGAACCATTTCTTGAGTCCAATATACAGTACTAGGTTTCTTCTAATTTGTCTTAGAAGCTAAATCTTCTCTCTCATACCTAAAAAGTCACGTTGCAATTTTGATAAGTTTTACGAACTCAATGAGCTAACCATCATCGATGGGCTCACTTATATCAAAATACTTAACAATCCACATTTTAAATTTCAGAAATAGTTTACGTAATCACATATTGCACATTATTTCATAGTTTAATTTTAGTGTAGTTCAGACAATTCATGTTGATCATTTACTTAGTACATATTAAATTGTATATGCAATGCACATATGACTTACTTTCAATTATTACTTTGTTGTGATCGAGTACCTATTTAACTGTCCTATATATGTTATAGATACTGAGCTCATTGATAACTGTCCCATATTCGTTACATATTGAGCTTGTGGCTCTTACACATATTCTGAGCTTTAAGCTCTTTTTCACTGGCTACTCCAATCACAGCTACCTTTATCTGATCATGCATATTATGTAATGAAATGCAACAAAATCACATCTATGCAGTCAATCACTTTTATTCAGTTTCCATATTCACTTTCACAATTTCATCAGACATAAGTCTGGCATTCAACATAATTATTGAGAACACTTATTTCTTTCAGATTCATATTCAACGAAGCACTTCAATATGATTTCAAATATCAAACTCCTTAAAACATAAATGTCTGAGTTTTTTCACATTCATATAATTATCAGTTCAATAAATTAAATCTAAGAAAATCCAAACAATCTTAGTGAGAACATCTAGGTTACTCATAGTACGCTCCAGATAGCTATTGCCTTGATGTCTCTGCATGTCTAGATGCGATCATTCAGTTTATGCTTCTATATCATGCAATATGCACACATTTACATATTACTAATTTGCTCAATCACATAAGTATTTAATCATACACATATGCATATGTGTTAGGTACAATACATGCTCAATGACATTCTCGGGTATGTATCCCCAATCATGAGTCTTGATCGTTCAATCTTTATCACTTGGATATGTCTAGTTTACACTTAGTTTTATACCTCAACTAACTAAACTTAAACATATCAATCACTTTATCAACTCATCGAATATTAGCTAGGTTCATTTCATGTTGCATTGAAGCCTAAATACACCATAAGAAGTACCTTAACATTAATTGGTTCAAACATTACTTAAAAGACGACATTTCTCTCTTTGTGCCTGTCCATGATCGTGGTGGACTTTCCTACTATTGTGATAGAAGCTAAGGAAACTGGCCATGATCATGGGGACTCTGCCGTGACCATGACAGAACCTAAATAATCTAGGCCACGATCGTGGGGGCTATGCCACGATCATGCCCTGTCTATCTTCCTTTATTTTCCACGAATTCCATAACAAAAACATCATTAACACTCAAAATTTTCCAGAATTTATACCCATTTACGCAACTTCATTTCATACTAATCTAACTACCATATGAATTACATTAAAACTTACAAAACTCTACTCAGTTGATTCATTTACTATTCACTTAATCCTATCATACATGCATTCATAACTCTTTCCACATTTTATCTCTTTCATAATATATTCAAGACATCCCTTGTATAGTTAATCAATTCTACTTCATTTCCTCTTCATTCTCTCCTCAATTACATCTCAATATCAATCATTTAAAACAATCCATGAATCATTGTTCATTAATCATACAAAAACAAAACATAATCTTTATCATTCACTATTATACCAAATCCTTACTTCTCCTCATTTCAAGAACATTACTTAACACCTTTCTTAAGCATATATTTTACCTTCACTATACCCATAATTCACAACCTATTTTGTCTACATAACAACTTATAACTCATGGTTTTCATACATTCAAAACAGAACACAAACACATATTTTCATCCATCAAATTTTCTGCACTCATCATCAACCCAAAACAGGACATAAGCATATACATTTATTCATCAAAGTTTATCACTCATTCATCACCATTTTTACTATTAATCCATCTCAAAAATCATCCTTATAACATTTCATAATTTATTACTCATCCTATACACAAAAATATGACCTAAACCTACTTATCTCCTCATCTACATTACAATATAAGATCAACCCCACTATCATGATCATTTAATCTTAAATCACTCATCATATATGTTTTATTTAAAACAACCCATGAAGTTTGATGTATAAGTTACTTGATTAAACTCCAAGCTTCTTTAAAAAATAACATAAAACCCTAGCTTTCTCTTCTTACATGAACTTTCACTCTTCAAGGTAGATTAGGCTAAGTTTCATTAAGAAGAAAAGATAATAACAATCTTGAAGAAACAAAGTGAAGGAGTTGGGAAAAGATCAGCATGATGAGGGTTGGTGAGAAAAATCGTGAATGAAGAAAGAAAACAAAGAAGATGAAGAGAGTATGTAGCATAAGTGAAAGATCATTAAAAGATGGTCTTTCATTTGGGAAAATGTCATGGGATGGTAAGTGTAGTGACACTTGTCACTTGCCACATGTCACCTCCTTGTGATCTCCACTTGTCTCTTTTAATAACTAGTCCATTTATCCTCCAATTTCTAATCTAATTGTCTCCCAATTTTCTGTAATACTTGTCATTAAATCCTAAAGCTATATGTCAATTATTTCTATTGCCATATATCAACTATTTCTACTACCACGAATCGATTTGTCTTACCACTTAGCATTTTTCCTAGTCCAAAAATACCCATAATTCTAGAAATCTCCAAAATTTAATAGATAAATTCTAAATCACCAATTATAATTTTATCAACCAAAATTCAAGATATATAATTCACTATTCACATTAAAATCATTTATACCCCAAAATATGTCAAGTAAGTGCATATAAAGTATTTGTAATGAGTACCAAAAAATCAATTTTCATGCATTTATATGCAAATGATATGTATGAGTATGAAATACATTTCCTTGCTATTTCTCATTTACAGTAACCTATGGTTCTAACCCTCAGTATAGGAAAGTGTGATATTACATAATTCCTGAGCAAACCTTTTGGACCATCTGAAATTAATCAAGCGATGCTTAAAATGGACCCCCACAAAACCATCAGACTTGATGGATTGGATAGGATGTTCTTTTAGAAAGTTTGTTGTCTAATCAAGGACTTGACGATTGAAGTAGATTAAGAAGCTTTTGAATCAAGTAAAATGCTCAGGAAATCAATGAAAATTTCATCTCTTATCCATAAGATCCAGAAACAAAGATACTTTAGGATTATCGACTAATATCTTGCTAATTTTCTGTATAAGATTATTATGAAGTTGTTAGCTGAGAGGATAAAGAAAGCACTAAGCTCCATTATCAATCTAGAATAAGGTGCTTTCTTACAAGGGAGACATATAAAGGATAATATTCTACTAACTTAGGAATTTTTCAAAAGTTATTTTGAAAAGAACTGACCAAGATACGTGTAATCAAAATAGACTTGCATAAAGCATGTGGCTCTTCATTAAGCAAGACCTTGAAGTGTTTAATTTCCTTGATAATTTCATAAATGAGGTGCTAAAGTGTGTCACCACGTTATAGTTTTATGTTCTAGTTAATGGATAGCCTTTTAAGCTATTCCATGGGAAAACAGTATAATGTAAGGGGACTTTTTGTTCCCTTACCTATTTGTATTATGTATGGAGGTCCTTTCTAGGTTGATAAACCACAAAATTTCTTAGGACCTTTCTTTCCAATTTCATAGTAAGTGCAAGGATTAGAGAATTTCTCATTTTATATTTACAAATGATTTATTAATGCTCTTTAAAGTGTATGGTAGGTTAGTCTACAATCTTATAATGTTCCTCTATCCTTTTAAATCTGTTTTAGGTTTATCAATTAATAAACAAAAAAGTTTCATCATTATCTTAATGAGTGCATATCATATTTGACCTAGGCTTACAACTATTACTAATAAGAAGATTAAACATCCGCTTTTTTGTATATCTTTGAAAGAAGTTTGTAAAACAAAAGAAACGGGAGGACTGGAAGTGCTACCAATCTCCTTAAGCAATAAAATCTTTATCGGGAAAAGAATCTGAAGGTATTAAAGCTTAGAGAATCACTATGGATGGAGTGGATACATTCCTATTAGTTAAGAGGAAGAATTTTTTGGGAGCTACAAGTTGATCTAAGTCATTCAAACTTCTTTACCCAACTCTTAAAACTAAGGCACTCAACCTTGAGATTTATAGTCTATGTGGTGGGAAATGTTAAGAAAAAGTTTATTATATTTGACAATTAGAGCAAGATTGGAACATTGAATAAATCCCAATTGCACCAATTTATAATAGTCAAAATCTCTAAGGAAGCCCAAGTGAGTGAATGGATTAGAGGGAATCAATGAAACAATGTGCCATTGGAGTTATATATTCTGCCTAATTATAGTCCTAATAACCTAAGGGAAGACACTTACAAATGGATAAAGCATAAATAAGATGTTTTCACAAATAATCCATTTAGAGCTTGCCTATGTCCAAAGGAGGAAAAGATAATCAAGAGTCAATTAATTTGGGACAACAATCTACCTCCCAAGGTCTAATTCCACCTATGGTTAAAGTTTCAAGAGAGATTAATGACTCTATACAAACTCTGAATATGGTGAACAAATGTTTCCTTTATAAAGCACACCAAAAAGCATAGGATCATACATACTTTAAATTTGAGTTCCAATGAGATATAACAAGATATATTGAGTAGCTGTCAGGTGAGACAATGATCTGAAGTGAAAGTGCTTTATCAGTTGGATCAGGACATTTAGTAGTCAATGGATTGGGGATAGAATAATCATGTTGTTGACCTTTGGCTCAACATTGTATACCTTCTAGAAGGAGAGGAACAGGGAGCTGAGGTCCAGATAGGAAATGTCAATTGCTTGGACAATCGAGAGAGCTGCTTCGACTGGTTGTCTTTTTAACTAAGGCCATCTCTAACCCATTCCTCTAAAATAGAGTAAATTTCCTTCATTTTGGAGATGTTACAGTATTTTTCACTCCAATCCACAGCTCTATTTTTCACACTAAAAAGGAATATTCTCAACATATAATTTTATACCTTTCATTAATGATTATTAAAATTACTTTATAAAATTAACCCAACTTTTTTGTGTATATTTTTATTCACAATATTATTATTGTTATATTTTTATGTAAATAAATAATAGATAATAAAATTTCAATTAAACTATAATTTGTTATTTGATAATACTAAATGAAATAATATATGAGATATATTGCACTATTTGAAGTTTTATAATGGAAATGTTATTCGACTATTAATATAAATGTATTTGTGGTTTACTTATTTGAAATTTTCTAATGGATATTTTTAAAATTTTTATTCATAAGTAAATAATTATAAAGTTATACATATATAATGAAAATTTTATAAATATGAAATTAATCCTTAAAATTATTATAAATTTATAATTATTTAAAATATATATATAATGAAAATATTTAAATATTATTTAAATAACAAAATAAAGAATGAAAAAATTAAAAAAATTGAATTAATGAAAAAAGAAAGGAAAAATAAAGACAAAAAACAAAAAAGTGAATAGTAATTGAGGCTGTTACATTAGCCCTCCAAATTTGGAGGAACATGGTAGCATTATTCCTCCAAATTTGGAGGAATGGAGGAGAACATGGAGGTGAATTGGAATGATTTTTTTCCTCCAAAATAGCATTTCTCCTCCATTTTGGAGGTGGGTTGGAGATGCCCTAAAGTGTTTTCTGGCCCTAATTGAATGTTAATGTCTATATAAAATCTTGTACACTAGTTATCATCGTTGTAACATTTTGAGAAGTTTTTTTTATTACAAGGGAGGCAAAACGAAAGCTAGCCTAAACGCAGTGATCTGCGATACACAGCACCCGCCTGGTCTTGTCGGACGTGTTCTCTGGTGACTGGCGGAGGCTCTTGAAGAAATGATAGTCCTGACCTGGAAGACAGTGCCAACTTGGCCAGACTGTCCGCACTTTGATTGCCCTCTCGATAGACGTGATGAAACTGGATATCCCATTCGCGATGTTGTAATGCCCCAATATCCTGCACTAAAGAAAAACACTCAGTCAGCAACGGAGGAGGTGAAGACAGTATGTTTATGATCGGCATCGAATCTACTTCGATGACCACCCAACAAAAGCCTAGATCCCAGGCCAACGATAGCCCCGAATGTACCCCCTAGAGTTCCGCGATAAGGGGTGAGCATACTCCAAAGTTATGCATGAAACCTCCACACCAGTCGCCATGGCAATCCCGAATTAACCTGCCTGTTGCGGCGAGATTTGAGTTGACCGGCACAACTCCGTCAATATTAACCTTAACCCACCCTGGGAGAGGTGAGGCCCAGCGAATAGCCGTACCCCTCGGTAGCCCTTGGGAGTTGATCACCCGCCCAGTTATCGTGTGGCTCAAGGCTATCCACTGTACGTAATCGAGGACTATTTTGGCTTCACAAGTTAGCCAAACGAACCCTTCCTCGAAAATACTCTTGTTTCTCCATTGCCAGATATGCCAATACGCAACTCCAAAGATTGTAGACCACTCCTTCTGCTGGACTTGTAGTTGCCTGGCAATTTGATATGTCCACTATGTGCTCTCGTCTTGGGTGAAAAAATTAGTGCCTACCACTGCGGGGGGAAATTGCAGCCAAAAAGTTTTGACCCGAAGACAATCTCTAAGTGCATGCAGAATGGTCTCGAGCTGGCCACAGAAGCTGCAACTGTCATCCTCAGTGAAATGTCGCCTGACCCTCTGCTGATTAGTCAGCAACTTTCGCTGTGCTAGAAGCCACAGAAAAGATCGGATCCGCTGTGGGTCTGACCACTTCCGTATCAGAGACCAGAGTTGAGGTCTGGCATTGGTGCTATGGTCTTCGAGCAAGTCATATGCTGAGGCCACGGTGAAGTCCCCATATGAAGTTAGTCCCCATACTAGCTTGTCCTCCCCTATAATAGGAGGAGGTGTCCGATATGTTGCAACCTCCAAAAAAATAGCGGAGGGTAGATATTGTTGAAACAGGTGCCATTTTTATGTACCGCTCGCGTTTACAAAATCAGCGACGGTGGCATATAACAGTGACGCCAGGATAGGGTTTGTGATGATCAAAATAAGTGGGCCCCAATCCTCCAGCCAAGAGTCTAGCCAGAACAGGATTCGGCGACCGTTTCCTGGTTTCCATTTAAGCCCTTGGCAGACAAGGTGCCAGGTAGCGTCTATCCCTCACCAGATGACAAAGGCTTGGGACCTTTTAAGGGACCAAGGAAGGTGGTAGTCGTCAAATCGATATTTCGTTCGCAGGATCTTTAACCATAGCGCTGTCGGTTTGGTTAGTAAACTCCAACCCAGTTTCGCAAGTAAAGCATTATTGGTGGATCGGATGCGCTTGATCCCTAAGCTGCCTACCCTTCTCAACCTACAAACAATGTCCCAACTGACAAGGTGTGTCTTACGGTCAGTATCCTTGGAGTTCCAAAGGAAGTTCCGCATTAATTTTTCCATGTCCTCGCAGAAGTGGCTGGGGAGTCTCGCTATTTGCATGGTATATGTTGGCAGAGCTGAGAGTACTGAGTGCGTTAGGGTGACTCTGCCCGCTAGGGAAAGCAACTTCGCGCTCCAACCGACTAACCTTTGCTGGGCAGTATCAAGGATGTGTTGATATGTGGTCCTTGTGATGCGTTCGTGAATTAACGGAACTCCTAGATATTTACCCAGGTTAGGAATACTTTGAATTTGGAGTGCCTGACTGAGTCTGCACTCAGTCTCCTGGGAAACATTCTTAGAGAAACAAATCCGGGTCTTGGCATTGCTCACTTTTAGACCGGAAGTCTCATAAAACAGGTCTAAAATTCGAGAGACCACTTGAATCTGATTGTCAGTTGCTCCTCCAAACAATACGAGGTCATCAGCAAAGAAAAGATGCGAGAAGAGGGGGGGGGCGTTTGACTCAGCTTGATCAGCTTCCAATGCCCTGAACGCACCTCGTGGGTAATAAGGTGGCCTAGCCTTTCCAGACAAAGAACAAAGAGGTAGGGCGAGAGGGGGTCGCCTTGTCGAATAGCTCACGTAGGCGTGAAAGCGGCCAACAACTGACCGTTCCAAGCGACTTGCATGGAGACTGAGGTTACGCACTTCATGATGACACTTGCGAAACCTGACGATATACCTATCTCCCTAAGAGTGTACGCTATAAAATCCCAGCGGAGGCGGTCGTAGGCTTTTTCCAGGTCCACCTTAAGCACAAAATAACTAGTCTTGCCCGACTTCGTTTTTAGTGAATATATAACCTCCTGTGCTATGATGATATTGTTCGTTATGTGTCGACCAGGGATGAAACTGCATTGGGTATGGGCGACTAAATGGTCAAGGGAGCACTTTACTCGATTCACAACAACTTTAGAGAGGATCTTATACATCATCGTACAGAGGCTAATAGGACGGAACTGAGTCACATATTGTGGGGATGTGACTTTCAGGATCAAAACCAAGATCGTGCAATTCAGTTCCTGTTCTCATCTTTCGTGCCGGAAAATTTATTAGATAAAGGCCACCACAACCGGGCTAACTATAACCCATTGAGATTGATAAAAGGAAGCGGGAAAACCATCAACTCCTGGAGCTTTGTTCGGGTTCATACCAAAGACTGTCACTTTGATTTCCTCTGCGTGGATGGGGCTAGCCAGCGCGGTGAGTTGTTCCGGGGGAAGCGGAGGAAAGGCTCTTGTCGGGGGTAACCGCTGGAAATTAGGCTCCGTATTGGTATATAACGCTTCAAAGTAACGACACACATTGTCTCGCAACTGCCCCGGATCTGAGATCACTGTGCCACTGGTATCCAATAGGCTTCCAACCCAACGTTTCTTCCTTTTGGCAGCGATTACCATATGGTAGTAGGAGGTGTTGCGGTCCCCGTGGACCAACCATGCATAGCGGGCTTGCTGATGCCAGTAGAGCTCCTCCTCGTATAGCACCTACACTAGGTCAGCACTAAGCTTGTCTTCCAAAGCGAGGAGAGATTCCGACTCCTCTTGGGCCAACGCTCGCTGAATGCCAGCCAAACGAGCTTGTAATCTCCGTTTCTTGAGGAAGATGTGGCCGAAAATCTCCTTATTCCAGCGAGTGAGGTGGTTGGAAAATTCCGATAGGGATTGACTGAAAGACGCTCCTGCGGGCCGCCAAAACTCAGTTACCACTATGTCGAAATCGGCATGGGCTAGCCGGGCCGCTTGAAACGAAAATGAGGGAATCTAAGGTTCTTTCGACCGCGGAGGGTCAAGGAGTAGAGCTAAAGGCTGATGGTCCGAGCCGATACAGGGGAGGTGATAGTTGTACAATTTACTTTAACCTTTCAAAAAAAAAATCATCGAATAGTTGCATCATTTAATTCCCTAAGTCCCGAACATATTTACCAAAAAAGTCCGGAACATATTTTAAGTCCGAAAGGAAGCGCTGACTCGTGGTATTGCAGGTGTTGGTTATGGCTGTCATCATTTTGTAGTTATCTGCGGTGGTTTTCCGCTCATCTACTTCACCTCCCAGCAGCTATCTCTCTCCTGTCTTTCGCTGCCCTGCATCAATTCCCATTAAATTGTTCGTACAAATCTGCTTTTTGTAAATCCATCTCCTTCTGCT
>JAOSBN010026532.1:0-16754 GCA_027563595.1 Erythroxylum suave | reverse complement strand
CTAGCATGCATTTCTTATAAAAATAACACAATAATAATAAAGTTTACCTCAAACTACAGAAAAGGAGTCGGAAACTTCAAGAGAATCAGAGTGAAACCGCAGAGAGAGAAGACAAATGAGAGGGGTGAAGAGGGGGGGTCAGTGGCGTTATAAAGCCGCGTATTTACCGACGGAACCGAGTGTTCCATCGATAAAATAGGGTTACGCAAGACAACATGTCGATGGCGTGCCGACAGTTACCGACGGATTGACTGTTCCGTCGATAAATAGGCTCCATAATTAAGCGGGAAGAACTCAAATACTGACGGAATCCTAATTCTGTCGGCAAAATAGGCATTCTGGAATAATCTAAATAGCTGACTAGACCTTTACCGACAGAATGAGCCCTTCCGTCGGTGATATTATTACCAACGCACTGACGAATGGATAATGTCCGTCGGTGTGAAAACTCAAATACCGACGGAATGAGTCTCTTCGTCGGTAAAGCAGCTCTTGTGGTGCCCTTACCGACGGAGAGATTCATTCCGTCAGTGATATGGTTTCCAACTCACCAACGGATGGATCATTTCCGTCGGTGAACTGGTTGGTTATGTTCACATTTTCCGACGGTAGTATTTCTTCCGTCAGTAATACAATTTCCGTCTTTCATATTTTCTAATTTACCGACGGTGGCCTTGTTTCTGTCAGTAAATATGCCGACCGTAAACTGTCCGTCGATTTTTACTCGTAGCTAATAAAATGCGCAAACGTTTCGCGCATTTTTACCGACGATTATTTACCTGTCGTTGCTATATTCCTTCAGAAATATAGCGTGAAAATTTCTTTTCCAACGGTTTAGAGGTTCCGTCACAAATGTGTCACTTTTACCAACAGAATTGTCTATTCCATCGGTGAATAGCGACGAAATTTTTTCAGTCGGGAAAGTTCCACTGCTAATCTTGAATTTTCTTTTAGTGTTATAGGTCGTAAGTAGAGGTATGATTTGACAAGATGAAGATAAATACTATAAAAGTAGTAAAGAGAGAGTAATAAAATGATTTCTCCCTACATAGTGGAATCTTAAATCCTATGCAATTACTGTAAGATATCCAACATGCAACAATATTGAATCTAATACAATCACAATTAACTTTGCACATTAGTTTTTAATAATTAGTTAGTTTGTTCTTAATTTATTGCTCAAAGGAAATTCAATTTCCTATAAATTCATTACTTTTATCTTTACTAACACATTCACTGCCAACTAGAAATATTTGCAACTAAATGTTGAAATAAGGGACTACAACATACATGGAACAACTCAACAAGCATTTCAAGCTTAGGTCGAAAATAGGGGACCGCTGTAACATCCCATTATCCTATGTTAAGGGTTAGGATCCTAGAATACGGTGCAAGAGACATTACTGAGATGACAAAAAGTGCATTTCATGCTCATGCATAATATGACATACACATATACGCGAATATCAAATTTTGCACAGAGCAAATTGATTATACATACATTCATTGACTTTTTCAAGGTATATTTGATTTATAAATGTAAATTCTATTATGAATGGTGGTTCATATATATTGAAAATTTAATTGGCATGTGTAAGTATTGATTTAGGATTTTGTTGAAATTTAGGAAAATTATTAGGAATTTTGGGTATTTTGGTCTAGGAAAAATGTCGTGTGGTAGGATAAGTGATAAATGGAAGTAAAATTAATAGTCAATTGGTAGTGGAAATTTTTCTTAAATAACTTTTGGATTTAATGACATATGTTACTGAAATTTAAAGACAATTGGATTAGAAATTGAAGTTGATTGGACTAGTTAATGAAAGAACCTAATTCAATCCAATAGAGATTGGACATATGGAAAATGACATGTGTCACTTGCCAAGCCTTGTCTTATCTCCCATGATTCTTTGCTATTGAAAGACCAATTTCGTTGTTTGTATTTTGCTTCTTCTTCTCTTTATAGCTTTCTTCTCTATCTTTTTTCTTATTTTCTTCATTAGCATAACCTATACTCACCTCCATAAATGCAAGCCTTGCTCTCACCTTCCTTGCTACCATCATTTCATTGTCCCCTTCATTTCTCACAAAAAGCCCAACCTTCCACCTTTGAATGGTGATGAACGTGGGTAGTGAAGAGAGCTAGGTTTCTTGATGTCCTCGAAAAGTTTTGAAGATTTTAAAGCTAAATCAAGTAAGTTTTTTTTAATCTTTATGTGTAGTGTTAGATAAAGCATTTGTGGTGTGTAATTTGAGATTTATGATCTTGATTATGAAATTCATTTTTAGAGTTAACGTGGGTGGTAAAATAGTAAGAGATCATGTTTTAATTTTGGGTGAGTTGATATTATGAATGAGTTGTTTTAATGAGGAACAATTTTTATAATAAATTGGGAGTTTTGAGTTGAGAAAAGGGTTGTATTCTTGGTGTCTTGAATTGCGGTGTCCTAAAATGATAGTTAGAAATGAAATGAAGGTTTTAATGAAATAGAAATGTACAAGAAATTGATGATGTGAGAGTTTATAAAAAATGTCCTATTTTTATGGTTAAGGTTTATACTTTGTGTGAATTGTTTTGGTGAATGTTTAAATTGGTAAATGAGTTAGAAATAAAGAGCTATTGAACTAGAGATGATCAATGTTGACAATTAATGATTGGATGTTTATAAATGAGGCATAGTATGGAAAAAGTTTGGATTTTATGAAGGTTGAGATTAAGTCTGAAATGGTAAATTAAATAAGTAGAAGTTGAGAGTTTAATGCAATCCAAATTGGTATTTGAATTAGTATGTGATGATGTTGTATTAAAGGTAAGGAATTCTGAAAAATTTTTGGTGAGAATTGGTGTTTAAATGTATGTAGAATTCGGATGAAAGAAGAGAAAAAATTGCAGGGGCACGATCGTGGCTCTTACCCCACGATCATGACTTGATAGCTTCAGCCACGATTATGACCAAATAGAAAAGTTTTTATCAAGATCATGGCAGGACACCACGATTGTGGCCTGGATAGAAAAAGTTTCTATCACAATCATGGCCAGGGACGTCACGATCATGGCTAACTCCAAAAGTTTCTATCACAATCGTGGCCAAATCTATAGGAAAAGAGATTTTTCTTTTGAATAAGTTATGGACTAATCAAAGTTAGGGGGTTTCCATATAAAGTATTTAGGCTTGAATAGGATCTTAGTGGATCTAATTGATGATGAATGAGGTAATTAAAATGAGTAAAGAGCATTAGAGATTAAAGAATGATTAAAATAGGGTTGTCATTTGTTTTTAAGATGTGCATTAGGTAATATACCCGGGAATTGTCATTGAACATGCATCATACATAACATATACATATGTGCATAAATGAGTATTTATGTGATGGTGACAAGTAGTAATGCGTAAATGTTTGTGATTGTATGATGTAGAGGAGCAACTAGATCAAGCTCATCTAAACATTGTCAGGATGTTGGGACAATAATCTATTTGGAGCAAACTGTGAGTAACATAGGATGGTCTCACTATCATTGTTTATTTATTAAGTTATGTATTAAATTTTTATATGATGGGTATGTACTAAATTCCATACATTTAATGTCTGAAGTATTTGATGCATGAATAAAACATTGGAAGTGCTACTTGAATGTGAATTTTATTAACTACTTGTTTCTCAACTTAAATGTTCAATGCCAGACAAAATGTTCGATGACAAATGTGAATGAGAAAGAATGTGAATGTGACTAAACGAGTGTAATGAAGGAATATGCATGGCACATTTCATTACATGAATGCATGAAAGATAAAGGCAGTTGTGACAAGAGTCTTTAGTAAAAAAGAGCTTACAGCTCAGACATTTGGGTAAAGAGCCTATAGCTCAATATGTATAAGGAGACTTGTATCCCCAACGGATAAGGGGCAATATGAATGAGCTCGGTATCCATAACAGATAGGGGATAGTGAAAAAGGCACTCAGTCACAACAATGAAATAAATGAACGTGAGTCTCATGAACATTCCATATACACATAAATTATTTGATTTATATTATTGCAATTGGAATATGGAATCAAATTGATTGAAAATGGAAAAAGTCTATGATCAAAATATGTTTTGATGCTTTATATTGATAGATGTGAATAATGTGAATGTATAAATTGTTTTGATATGTGTGATATGAGTGAACCATCGAGGATGGTTACGCAATTGAGTTTATAAAACTCACCAAAATTGCAATGGTGACTTTTCAGGTTCGAAAGTGATGACATAGCTGCCAAAACTGCTTAGAAGAGATTTTGTACTACTTTTAGAATTGAAGACATGGTTTAAAGGTTAGTTAGTTGGGACTAAAAGATTAGTTTTAATCTTTTTCTTTTCTTTGTAAATTCCTCATGTATGTAGCATACTTGGTAGACAGAGTTGTGAACTCTGATAAGTTGTCATTGTATAAACTTCATATTTGTATATAATGCTACATTGTAAATCATGGTTTATGACATGCAACGAGGAATTTTTTTTGCGTTTAGACATTATGTTATTTATGATTTTAATTATGATGCCATGAGATGTATTGAAAGTAAAATAGTTACCATACCATTTCTGTCGGGCATGTGCTCATTCTTCCATGAAGCGTACAGACATATGTCAGATAGGAGTGGGGTCCTACAGTCAAGTGATATCAGATAATGGTTGGCATCTATAGGGATATATAGGAATGTTAAGTATGAACTGTTGTGAGAATTGTATAGTAATTGAAGTTATTGTCTATTATATGTCATCCGCCATAGGTGACCAAGTGGACAATCAGCTAACCTAGGATCAATAAGAGATAGTAGGGAGTCATCTGTGTCTCAACCTAAGGTAATGCCTCCCCGAATTCCCAAGAGAACGGAAAGTAGGTACAACAAACTATGAAAGCAAGGGGATATGGACTTCTATAAAAGTACAGACCCTGCAGAGGCAGAGGGGATGGCTAGAGAGGACAGAGAGAGTTTTTGATCAGATGGACGGCGAGCTAGATGAGAGGTTCAATTATGCAGTCTCCTTATTATAAGTCCCAACGTACCAATGGTAGAAAACTATTCCAGGCAGTACCACTAGGCCTTGTAACCTGAGATGGGAAGACTTTTTGAGAGTCTTTAAAGAGAATTACATGCCTAAAATCTACCTGGATAGAAAAATAAAGGAATTTTTAGATTTGAAGGAAGGCAGTTTATCAATGGCTGAATATGAGATAAAGTTTAACGAACTGATGGGGTATGCTACTTCTTTGATTCCTACTAATGAAGATAAGCATAGAATGTTCAGCTTGTAGAGATTCGGACTAGGCTAGCCTTTACAAATCTGGGCAGTTTTTTGAAACTATAGGCTGCCTCGATCCGAATCGAGCAATTGTTGAATGATAGTTAGTATGAGTACATATCAGAGTCTAGACTAAAGAGGCCTAGTGAATCTAAGGGTGGTTCTACCAAAAGGTTCAGCAAATGTCAAAACTTATCTTTTAGGCCACTGACTAGATCAAGACATTTGAGGTTTAGACAAAGGTGTAGCTTTATATAGTTTGGTAGTGGAAGAGGTGCAGTATCGGGACAATTACTAGATTGTGAGCATTATGAAAAGAGGCATAGTGGTGAATGCTAGAAGTTGATGGGAGCTTGCCTTCGATACCGCTCACTTGACCAATAGATCAAGGATTGTTTTGTTATGTTTGGGACATAGTCTAGTAGGAGAGGAAGTGTGGCGGCATCAACTACGGTTCAATAGAGCCAAGTCAGTGGGTCTAGACAGAGAGGTCTGGCAGAAGCAGAATGAGTTCTAGGAGTGGTACTGGTAGGACTGAGGTGCAGAGTAATCAACCATAGTCTTAGGCCCGTGTACATGCCATAAAAAGACAAAAGACTCAAGATTCTCTAGATGTCATTACAAGTGTGCTATTTATCTTTACTTCTGAGGCTTTTGCATTGCTAGATGCTAGATCTATGCATTCCTTTATCACGCCGCATATGGAATCTAGGTTGCATTATGATAGGGAGTTATTGAGTTATGGATTAGACGTGAGTACACCAATAAGTAGTATTATCTTGGGAGGAGAAGTCTGCAAGAGGTGTCTAATTCGAATTGATTAGGTAGAACTGGAGCAGACTTGATTGTATTACAGTTAAGAGAGATTGATATTTTTCTAGGCATGGATTGGCTTACTGCTCATAGGGCTATTATGAACTACTATACTAAGGAGGTAATATTAGAATCTCCTAATCAGCCGAGAACAGTATTCAGAGGTATTAGTCAAGCAATGCCAGTCAGGTTTATCTCATTTATGAGTGCCTTGAGGTTGATGCAAGGGGGATGTGAGGCTTACTTTGTCCATTTCATTGATACTTGAACTGAGCCAAATGTGCAGGACATTCCTATGGTTTAGGAATTCTTGGATGTGTTTCCCGCTAAATTATTTAGCTTACCTCCAAACTGGGAAACAGAGTTCACAATTGATTTGGTTCTCAGTACTACTCTTATATCCATACCTCCATATAGGATGGCGCCCATAGAGCTAAAGGAGTTGAAGGCTCAGTTGCAGGAGTTACTGGAGAAGCGGTTTGTTAGACCCAATGTGTCACCTTGGGGAACTCTAGTGTTATTCATGAAGAAGAAAGATGGAATGTTGAGATTATGCATCAATTATAGGCAATTGAATCAAGTAACAGTAAAGAACAAGTACCCCGTTTCCTAGAATCGATGATTTGCTTGATCAATTGCAGGGGGCTCAGGTGTTCACTAAGTTGAACTTGAGGTCTAGGTACTATCAGTCAAAGATAGCAGAGGCTGATGTATTGAAGAGTGCTTTCAGAAGCAAGTGTGGGCATTATGAGTTCTTAGTAATGCCTTTTGGGTTAACTAATTCCCTAGCTGCATTTATGCCATTAATGAATAAGGTGTTTCAGCCCTACTTGGACCAATTTGTAATTGTATTTATTGATGATATCTTGATGTATTCTAAAAGTAGAGAAGAGCATATTGAGCACTTAAAAATAATCCTATAGATTATGAGGGAGAAACAATTGTATGTCAAATTCAGTAAATGTGAGTTTTGGCTAAGTCAAGTAATATTTCTGGGCCATATAATGAATGGACAAGGTATTCAAGTGGATCTAAAGAAGATAAAGGTAGTAATGAAATGGGAGACTCTGAAAAATGTATCAAAAATTCATAGTTTCTTAGGATTAGCTAGATATTACTGGAGGTTTGTCAAAGGGTTCTCATTGATTTCAGCCCCCTTGACAAAACTTATGAGGAAGAATGTGGTTTGTAGATGGAATGAAGAGTGCTAGAGGAGCTTTGAAAAACTGGAGCGTCGGTTGACTATAGTGTCAGTACTAACTATTTCATTAGGAACTGGTAGCTATGTAGTATATAGTGATGCTTCGAATCAAGGATTAGGATGTGTGTTGATGTCATATGGAAAGGTTATAGCCTATACATTGAGATAATTAAGGTCTTATGAGATAATCTATTTAATATATGATTTAGACCTAGCAGTAGTAGTCTTTGCTATAAAGATATGGAGACATTACTTGTATAGAGAGACCTTTAAGATATATACCAATAATAAAAGCTTGAGGTATCTGCTAAGTCAGAAGGAGTTGAACATAAGACAGGGGAGATGGATCGAGTTGTTAAAAGATTATAACTATACGATTAAGTATCACCCTGGAAAAGCTAATGTGGTGACGGATGCATTGAGTAGGAAGTCAAATAGCAATGTAGCTCAAATTCAGTCATTGAAGTTACCGATCTTGATTTAATTGAGAGCTTTGAATATAGAGTTGAATCTAGAATAGAATGAGGCATTGATAGCTAGTTGAGACCAATGTTGCATGATAGGATTAGAAGAGTTCAGAGTAAAGATCATAAAATGGTAAAGCTAATTAAGAAGATTAAGCAAATCCAAATTTTGAATTTGAAGTGAGAGATGAGACTTTAGGGTTAAAGCAGAGGCTATGTATGCCTATGTTGATGAATTAAGGTGAGAAATTCTAGAGGAAGCTCATGTAGCCACTTATGATATGCATCCTAGTAGTACCAAGATGTACAATACGCTTAAATAACATTTCTGGCAACTAGGAATGAAGAAACAAGAAGTGGAATATTTAGCTAAACGCTTGATGTGTCAGCAGATTAAGGCTGAGCATCAAGCTCCAGTAGGGAAACTACATTCATTACCTATTCTGGAGTGGAAATTGGAATGAATCACTATGGATTTCATGATGGGATTGCCAAGAACTCCGAGGCAAAATGATATTATGTGAGTTGTGATGGACCAATCAGCTAAGTCGACCTATTTCTTACTAGTGAGAGAAAATAGCTCACTAGACCAGTTGGCTCAGAGGTATGTAGATGAGGTAGTTAGATTGTATGGGATTTTGGTGTCCATTGTATCGGACAAGGATCCCAGATTTACTTTAATGTTTTGGAAGAGTCCACAGGTAGCTATGAGTATGAAGTTGAACTTCAGTACTGCATTTCATCCTTAAATAGATGGACAGAGTAAGAGAACAATCAAGACTGTTGAAGATATACTTAGAGCATGTGTATTGGAGTTTCAAGGAGCACGGGATCAGTATATGGCCTTAATTGAATTTGCTATAACAACCACTATCATAGTAGTATTGAAATGGCACCTTATAAGGCGTTGCATAGCAAAAAATGTCGATCGCCTCAATATTAGGATAAAAAGCATTTGAGAATGGTAGATTGTCCAGAGTTGATACAAGATACAATAGATAAGGTGAAATTGATTCAAATTCAAATTAAAGAAACTCAAGATAGACAGAAGAGCTATATTGTTGGACCCCGTTTCCAAGGCCCAACCATCCAGAATATCAAAAGACGTGAGCGTATTATCCTATAAGGTTATTTCTATGGGATCTCTCTGACCAAAACCAGTTCCAATAGTGGAATCACAAATTTACTTCTTTCAAACAATTGTAGCTCTATGTCTCTAGTCTATTATGAAAAAATCATCATCACATTCGGAGCTCTACAAATCAAGATATGCTTAAAATATCGAAGTATGTTCAGTAAAACAATCAATTCATGCTCTCTCAGTCGTTTCCCTCACTTTCTCTCCGTAAATCTTTTTTGAATCAACCCAATGGATAAAAAAATTTATGGAGAGGAATAGAAATAAGTTAGGAATCTATTAGTTCAATAATCACTTCATTTGGAGATCGGATGATGAAGTTATGGCGAAAAGAGTCAAACCTGATTTTGTCCTCAATCATATTGTACCAATCTTGGAACAATTGGCATAACTTTCACTACATAGATCGGATTAAGGTCTTATTAAGACGGTTTTGAAGAGGACTTCTAGATCTACAACTTTTATGAAGACTCTAAAAGGATATTTTGCCGTTTGGATGGTCAAAACATAGGTCCACGGTTAACTAAATATTTCACAGCGGCGAAACTAGGAAATATTTCCCAGGACCTCTTGGGAAAACTTCGTTATGGAAAACTAAATGTTTCGCCAAGGCAAAACTAGGAAATATTTCTAAGGATCGCTCAGGAAAAATTCGCCAACCTATGAGATTGAGATGAAAGCACCTTTCAGGAAAGGTTCACCGCGGTCGAGTCTAACTTTGCCTTGGTGAAACCTTCGAGTCCACAACCCTAACCCAACATTTCCATACTGAAATACACATACACTTCATCTCAATTCAACTACTTAGTACTTTTGTTAAACTCTTAAATCTTACCTCAATTAATTAATCCTATACAACCTTTCCAATCTCTAACTTACTATTCTAAAACAAATAATAATTTGCAATCACATACCTATTCCTTTTTCACAACCATCATCATACATAACAGCAAATCCTCAAATTCTCATTCTCATTACTAAGCAAAGTAAAATTGGAACAAGCTTTAGTTACATATAAACATACACGTCACAAACTTAAAATATGATGTCAAGGATGCTTATGTTTGATATGCCTGTAAGGCTATCTAAAATTGTTCACTAACTTAGTACAAAAGTCTCTAACTATCTTAAAGTTTCTGACGCCTTGCAAGGATTTCTAACCATCTCGTTCTGCACCTGAGAAGTGGAAAAAGGATGGGTTGAGCTACATAGCTCAGTGGATAATATATTTATAGGCATCAGCAATTGACAATAATTCAAGCATATGTATAGCTAGCAATTTAAGAATTCTCAATCTATTCTAGCAATTCAAGCATTAATCAATTTAGCTCAAAACTCATAACACATAATATAAACTTTATCCATCTAACACAACACTCAAATGCATCATACTTGACAATTCAAAAATGCAATGCACCAAAAAATGACTTGAGAGTTCCATGGAACGAAACAAAGAAATAGAAGTTTACTCTGTTAACAAAACGAGTCTGATTTCTCAAGATCTTGTCCCCTCAAGTGGGCAATCGGGAGAAGGCTATAGCTCAACGTGCATGTAACTAATAAAATGGGTTCCTCTCTTGCCCAATCACAAACAAATTTTATACTCAATTCAATTAAACACAAATTCATAATCTCATGCTTCTTTTGCTTTTTCTTCTTTTCTTTTATACAAAAATCGTATCCATTTTCAAGGCATAACATAATCATAATTCATCATGCATTTTCAAACATTCACAATGATTTAAAATTTTAAGCCATTCAAAAGCAGCAAAACAACATACTCACACATAGGCAAGAATTTGCCTAATTACACAATAACTATAAATACATTACCCACCTAAATTGTTTGCAAAAATCTAACTCAAGGATGTCTTTCCTCTTGCTCTTGGGCAGGATTCTCTTGGTTTCCTAAAACAACCAAGGTTCCATTCAAAACAACATTCTAATAAAATTCATGAACTTTAATAATCATAAAAATGGAATAAATACCAATTAAACTCAAACCTAACCTATCTATAGTCCATCTAGGTTAG
Source organism: Erythroxylum suave (assembly GCA_027563595.1). Taxonomy (NCBI): domain Eukaryota; kingdom Viridiplantae; phylum Streptophyta; class Magnoliopsida; order Malpighiales; family Erythroxylaceae; genus Erythroxylum; species Erythroxylum suave. The sequence goes on along the minus strand of JAOSBN010026532.1, from coordinate 5,818 downwards.
AAAACCCAAGACCTAGTTTAGAAACCCTAAGAATCAAATGGGTTCCTTCTTCCTCTTCTTCCAACGCAACACCCCCTCTCTCTCTAATCTCTTTTGTTCTCAACACAACCTATTTCTTTAATAAAGCAAGAAGAAAAGATGATTAACCTACCTTAACAAACTTGATTTCTCTTCTTCCTTCTTCTTTCTCCTTCTCCATGAATTTTCTTCATCTTTCCTGACTTCTCCATGTTTTCTCTCCTTTCTTTCTTTTCACGACTTTCTCTTCTATTCTTCTAATTCAAGACTTCTTTTTGTCTTTATTTTTCCCATTTTACCCTTCATTTGTCTTGTTCTTCCAAATTTGCCCTTCTTTTTTCTATTTATCTATTAACTCCTTAAGCTAACTTAATTCTAACATTCCCATATTAATTCTAACTTAATTCTAATCTTTCCATCTAATTCTAATCTCTTTTCATGCTTACTAAATTTAAAGACCCAATTCTAAGATAAAAAAATAAACAAACACATCCTAATAAAAATAAAAATAGAAAATAAACAACTAAATCGATAATAATTGGAAAATTTTTCGGGGGTCCAACAATTCTCCCCCTAAAAGAATTTTGTCCTCGAAATTCTTACCTAAGTCTACGAAGAGATGTGGATACTTCTCCTTCATTGCTTCCAAAGGCTCCCATGTTGCCCCTTCTATCGAATGGTTCTTCCATAGGACTTTAACCAGCTTCACAACCTTCTTTCTCAAAATCTTTTCCTTCAAATCTAAGATCTCCACTGGTTGATTTTCATACGTCAAATCCTCCCTTAATTGAACCTCTGATGGTTGAACTATGTGTGAAAGATATGATCGGTACTTCCTTAACATCGATACATGGAAGACATTATGAATCTTAGATAATTCTGGTGGCAAGGCTAACTTAAAGGCTAAAGGCCCAATCTTCTCAATGATCTCATAAGGACTTATGTATCTCAGACTAAGCTTGCCCTTCTTATCAAACCTCAATACCCCTTTCTATGGAGAAGCTCTAAGAAATACTTTGTCTCCAACTTCGAATTCCATCTCCCTTCTATATGCATCCGTATAACTTTTCATCCTATCTTCAGCTACTTTAAGTCTCTTCTTCACCAATTTAATCTTATCAACTACGACTTGCACCAATTCAGGCCTCCTTTCACCTTCCTCATCCCATCAAATTCTATACCTCCTACCGTACAAAGCTTCACAAGGTGTCAATTGGATTCCCGAGTGATAGGAATTATTATAGGTGAATTCAATTAATAGTAGATGATCATCCCATGAGCCTTTGAAATTCATAACACAAGCTCTCAACATTACCTCTAAGGTCCAGATTGTTCTCTCCGATTATCCATCAATTTGTGGATGGAAAGTTGTACTAAAGTGTAACTTAGTTCCTAAAGCCTCCTGTAAGCTTTTCCAAAATCTAGAGGTGAACCTAGGATCTCTATCCAAGACTATAGAACTCAGAATCCCATGAAACCTAATTATCTCATTTATATATTTCTTGGCCAAAGCTTTTAAAGAATCCATCTGTTTAATTGGCAAGAAATGTGCTGACTTAGTTAGCCTATCAACAAACACCCATATTGGATCATGCTTTTTGTTAGTTCTTAGCAATTCCATTAACAAATCCATTCTAATCTTCTCCCATTTCCATTCAAGAATCGACAAAGGTTTAAGCTTACCGATAAGTTCTTAATGTTCTGCTTTAACTTGCTCACACACTAAGCATCTTTTAACATACTCTGCAACTTCTTTCTTCATTCCTTTCCACCAAAAGTATTCTTTTAAATCTCTATACATTCTCGTACTTCCTGGGTGCATTACATAAGGCGTATTGTGTGCCTCATCAAGAATCTCGCCTTTCAACTCTTGCATATTAGGAATACATAGTTTGTTACCTACCACCATCAATCCATCTTCCCTTACCTTTACTTCAGAATGTTTACCATTTTTAATCTCTTCTTTAAGCTTGCTCAAATACTCATCTTGCTTTTGCAGTTCCTTAATCTTCTCTTTCAACACTGGCCTTACTCTAAAATTAGCCAATACATAACCAGATTCAGCTTGTCTCAATGTCACCCTAAGTTTGGCTAATTCTTTTAACAAAGGAAGATACACGGTCTCCATATGTGCACAGTTGATTTCTACTCAGTGCATCAGATACTACATTAGCTTTCCTTAGATGATATTCTATTATCAAGTCATAATCCTTTAGTAGCTATAACCATCTTCTCTGTCTCAAATTCAACTCTTTCTGGCTCGTCAAATACTTAGGACTCTTGTGGTCTGTAAACACCCTAGTGTTGACTCCATATAAGTAGTGTTTCCGTATTTTCAACGCAAAGATTATAGCAGCTAACTCCAAGTCATGCATAGGATAATGCATCTCATAAGGTTTCAATTGCCTAAAAGTACAGGCAATCACTTTATCTCCTTACATCAACACACACCTTAATCCCTTCCTCGAGGCATCAGTATACACTATGTATCCATCACTATTGAAAGGCAAAGTCAAAATTGGTGTAGTTGTGAGCCTATTCTTTAATTCCCTAAAACTATTCTGGCACTCTTGTCTCCATACAAACTTCTGATTCTTCTTTATCAATTTGGAAAATGGAGCTGCTATCATAGAAAAGCCCTCCATAAGCCTTCTGTAATACTAGGCTAAGCCCAAGAAAGTTCTCACTTTAGCTACATTTTTAAGTGCTTCTTATTTCACAACTGCTTCTATCTTTCTCAAATCCACATGTACTCCTTGCTCTGAAATCACGTGTCCAAGAAATGCCACTTTCTTTAGCCAAAATTCACATTTGTCAATTTTGGCATATAACTCTTCCTGCCTCAATGTCTTCAAGGTAATCCTCAAATGTTCCTCATGCTCCTTATCACTCTTGAAATAAACCAATATGTCATCAATGAAGACTATGAAAAATCTATCTAAAAAAGGCTTGAAGACTCTATTCATTAAATCCATAAAGGTTGTAGCGGCATTCGTTAATCCAAAGGACATAACCAAGAACTCAAAGTGCCCATATTGTGTTCTAAAAGCAATATTTGACACATCAGACTCCTTTATCCTCAACTGGTGATAACATGATCTCAAATCTATCTTAGAAAAGACCCTTTCCCCTTGCAATTGGTCAAACAAATCATTTATGTGTGGAAGTAGATATCTATTCTTAATAGTGACATGATTGAGCTTCCAATAGTCCACAAACATTCTTAATAATCCGTCTTTCTTCTTCAAAAAAAGGACTGGAGCTCCCCAAGGCAAAGAGCTAGGCCTAATGCACCCCTTCTCCAACAACTCTTCTAATTACTCTTTAAGCTCCTTCAATTTTGTCATAGCCATTCTATAAGGTAGAATTGATATTGGTGCAGTACCCAGAAGAAGCTCAATGGGAAACTCAATTTCCCTAGGGGTGGTAGTCCTAGTAATTCCTCAGGAAAGACATCAAGGAATTCCATGACCATAGGAATATCTTCTAAGTTTCCTCTATCAGCCTTCGTATCTACCACATAGGCCAAAAATGCTTCATACCCTTTCCTTATCATCTTCTCTGATATCAGAGATGAAACAATTCTAGGCGGGCTTGCTTTCTTGTCCCCCATAAACACTACCCTTCTACCTTCTTCCAATTCGAGCTCCACTATCTTCTGTTTGTAATCCAGATGGGCATTATACTTTTCTAATGTATCCATGCCCAGTATTACATCTAATCCCCCCATCTTCAATGGAATTAGATCCATCACTAAGTGTTCCCCACCAATATGTACTTCATAATTTCTATAGACTTGACTAATAATAATATACTCGTCGATTAGAGTACTAACCTTCAAAGAAGTATCCAATGAGCTCAGTTATCTACCATGCACAGTTCTACTTGATGAAATAAACGAATGGGTAGAACCTAGATCAATCAAAACAACAACATTATCATCAAATAATGTAACTGTACCAGTCATAACTTATGGAGCTGTTTCTACATCCTCTTGTGTCATTGCAAAAACCCTAGCTGGCACTTACCCCCTTGGTCTTCCTAAAGGATTCACTTTCTTGGCTACATCAAAACTTTCCACTTCAGCTGCAATCTTGTGTCCCACAGTCTCATTCCTCCTTGAAGCTTACGTCTAAGTTTTCTCCTGTCTTGCATACTAAGGGTACTCTCTAGCTATGTGCCCTTTTTTCCCACAGTTGAAGCAAGCTCCTATCAATCGGTAGCACTCCCCTCCATGGAGTTTCGCTCAGTGATCACATTTGGGGATGGATGACTTGAGGCCTGCTGAGAAACAATTCTCAACTGCCTAAATCTATTTGCACCATTGCTTCTCTTATTAGACCATATAGGAAAACTCCTGGCACTCCCTTTTGACATAGGAGTACCACCTCTCCTTTTAAACTATTCTCTTCCCTTCCTCTTTCTATTCACTGCACTCTTGATGTTCTCCACATTCTCGATCCTAAGCGCCACTTTAACTAAGTGCTGAAAATCATAAAAGTTTTGCGCCACTACCTTTTCTCTAATAGCCAAAAGCAATCTCGATTCAAATCTACGACACTTAGCCACCTCACTCATCATCATCTTAGCTATATATCTAGAAAGCTGTGTGAACTGGCGCTCATACTCACTCACTGTCATCTACCTCTACGTAAGACTCAGAAATTCCCTCTGTTTTTGTTAGATATACACTTCAGACAAATACTTCTTCTTATACACTGCTAAGAAGTCCTTCCATGTCAATACTGGCGTTTCATTTGACTCCCTGGCACATTCTTCCACTAATGCAGAGCATCTCCCTGTAGCAAGCTTGCAGCGTACACAACTTTCTCACCATCCTAACAATCCATTTGATCTAGTATCCTCTCGGTCTTTCTCAAGCAAGTCTCGGTTTGTTGGAGCGGGAAAAGAAAGCATGTCATATTCAGAGAGCCGGTAGATTTCAAAACTTTTTAGAAATCTTATTTGCAGCAGAAGCAATATATCCAAATCATCATTCCAATCTATTCATGATACGGTATAAGGATAATAATAAACATAAACAAGATAGTGATATTACTGACTCCTTCGCTACAGCTTTAATTTCTCGTTGCGCTATTCTCTCCTTCTTGTATCCAAAGCCTTTACTTTTAAATCCTTTTCTTTGTCAATCTATCATCTCATTGGTGTTGTATACTTAACGAATTTGATTTACCTCTTGTTCTTCCATGACAACTAGGTTAACAAAATCTTTTGGTGGGAAAGGAGAAGAAATGTTTGTAGGAGATTTTTCTTAAAAGAAATGAACAAAAAATGAGACTCTTCTCATGAAAATTTTGGCTAACTCATGTATGAAAGGAGAGAGAGAGAGTCAAACATGCAAGAACATCTTCTTACACCCTCAATTTCGATTATGCATGGAATGGAAGAAGAGAATAGCATCTAATGCATCACTTCTTACTTTAATCAATCATAATGTAGCCAATAAATGAGACTCTTCTAATTTATCTTTAAGATGGATATATGAAAAGACTATTAACCTAAATATGACCTACCAATTTTGGTTTTGGAAGATGGAAGAAGGAAGATGGTCCATGCACATCTTTCTTCTTTAATCCAATGAATGCTAATAGGTTATATGCTAACATTAAAAGACAACCATTTAATGGTAAGTTCATAACTCCATTTAATGATGATAAACCATAATAAAGACCATCTTTGTTTAGCAATTTAATGTCAAATGTGAAGCTGCACAATCAGTCCATTAAAACCGAAATTGCTACTCCTTTCTTTAAAAAATTTGTTTTAATATAATTAATCT
>JAOSBN010026491.1:0-16764 GCA_027563595.1 Erythroxylum suave | reverse complement strand
AAAGTATTCTTTCTGCTATAGCCTCTTCAGGCTCTCAGACTTTTCTCTCTTTTACTAGAAAGGTAGTTTGAGCTTTTGTTATAGTAAGATAGCTCTCTCAGTATAGCTCTACAAAAATCTCTTTTGTAAGCACTCAAAGATCATTGATATCGTATATTTGATTTTTAGCATTCGCTCATTCAGTAGTCATTCATTAGCCCAAAAGCTTCGACTAAGACTTGTATTTATAGTCTCATTCTCTAACTGCTTCTTGATCTTTGATAACCGTTTCTTGAATCTTGACAACTGTCTCTTGATTCTTGAAAACCGCTGTTTAGTTGAGTTCTGTAACTAACTTTAACTAAGTAACCGTCCGATGTATTGACGTAACTTCTTTTAAGTATTGTCTGTGTCTTGCAATTCTTCTGTACTTTGTGCTTCTTCTATGTTTTGCGCTTTGTATATGTTTTGTACTTCGTCTATCTTTTGAACTTCTTCTGTCTCTTGCATTTCTTCTGTCTTTTGCATTTCTTCTGTCTTTTGCATTTCTTCTGTCATTTGCTTTTCTTCTATCTTTTGCGTTTCTTCTGTTTTTGTATTTCTTCTGTCTTTGCGCTTCTTCTGACTTTTGTTTTTCTTCTATCTTTGCGCTTCTTCTGACTTTCGTATTTCTTCTGTCTTTGCGTTTCGTCTTTACTTTGCATTTCTTCTTTGTTTTGCTCTTCTTTTGTGTTCTGTATTCCTTCTGTCTTTTGTATTGCACACTTAACATACTTGTCAAAACATTCATTTGTTTCTAGCATTATTATTATTAGTTTGTCATCAAAATTACAACATCAAAAAGTCCTCCTGACTTAACAATCCTTAATGATCTGCTCAGCTTATCATAATAGTTTTGTAAAAGGGATAATCGTTTATTTGAATACTAACGTCTTTGTCATATGATATATCCATTTCAATCAAAAAATGATTTCATGTTGGGTGGACCTCTAGTTTCTATATATCTATTTTTATAGAGATGATTGTATATAGATAATGAATTTCTAATTCTTTGAAATGTCTACTTGTGTGTGAAAATATTTGTTGTTTTCCATCTTTTTCTCTTAAAAGAACTACTCCATAATATTTGTTACTAATGTCTGCCTATAATGTTCTCTTTTCATTTAGGGGAATCTTAATAGTTGTTAAGATATTTAACACATCTTTTATTTTCAGACAACTTTTATTAAGATTGTAAACATGGTTGATATGAATGCAAAATGACATATGTTTCTCCTTTAGTATTTAGTCCTTTAGTCCTATTTACCACATATTTTATTTGTCGTACAACTTTACATTGAGATTGTGACAATGGTTGATAAGAATACAAAAGCACAGGTTTTCCTCCCTTCATACTTAGTCCTTAACACGTATTTTTATTACTAAATGCACTCATTATACTTAAAAAGAGATGCAATGAGAAACATGACTGAACAAAAAATTGTATTCTAGCTCATATTTTTCTTAAGAACTTAATATAGAAAATATGATTACATAAACAAGTAAAAGAGATGTCGTATTAATAGTGCCAAAGAAGTAAAAAATTATTCATGTTAGTGCCTATGTCTTCCGTAAAGATATATTAGAAGAAATAATAAAGAACACAACCTAAAATGGTATATAAATGTCTTTATCCATCACTAAAACGAAATAGTGAATGATATATTTGGAACATGATGTGTTATAAATCATAAGTGACATTGAAACTAATAAGCTCCTCTATTTAAGAGTTTCAAGCCCTATTTCTTTATAGTTTAGTTTTAATCTTGAGTTCTTTTAGGATTTTGGAGAGATAATTGTCTTTCTCTCTTTTACCATCTCTTGTAGTATCCATAGTCTTATGTAGCTAAACTTTTACATTTGATTGAAAGAAAGTGAACTTTGAAATATATTAAACTATAAGATTTGATTCATTTTATAGTTTAATTTATATATTAACTATTGATTGTTCCTTTATGTTAATCTTTATGATTGTATCACTTAATTACTATAAAGACATACTAATTTGTTAAATGTTACAATATGTTGCTAAATAAGATATTAAATTCATAATTTTTTAATCCCTATAATATGAGAATTGAATAGGGTTTAATGGATTGTTGCAGTCAAAATTCTTAAATATTAAGAAGAATAATTGACTAAATTAAATGCAACTGAATGTTTTTATGTTCTTTTATTTCATTGATCTTTCTAGTTTTTAAAGTTACTGCTTAATTAAATCTTAGGCATTTACTTAGGGTTATTAAGTAGTTAAAGTTAATATGGTTCTGTCTACTTAACTATGATAAAAGAGAGATAAGAAATAATTCCAATATTAAATGAAATTATTGAATCAATTTTTTGGGCTCATAATAAATTAAAAGTTGCTTTTGTTACTCAACCTTGAGCCTTGAGCATTATCCAAAGACATGATGTAGGAGTAACCCATTACCTTCTGGAGGGAATTGCCATAATATGGGTGTTCTTCTTAGCGAGAATTATTGCAATAGGATAATGGCTAAGAGGATTTGAAAGGCATTATGGCATTAAGATTTCTGAGGTTTAGCCAAGGCTTAGCTCAAGGCCCCACAACTCTTTGTATTTGGTTTGGTATTGCTACCTCACATGACTTTGAGAGTCATTATGATATTACGGAGGAACTTCTTTATCATAATATTTTTGCTTCTCACTTCGGTCAATTAGCAATAATTTTTTAGTGGTATAAATTGATTATTAATCATATTGATGATTGATATACAATTTTCAAAGTGGATGTAGACATAGAGTAAGGTTTTTTGTCTTATAATGTTGTTTCATATTTAACTTGTATTCCTTTATTATATTTTTATAATATTTTATCATAATTAAAAACCCATTTTTATTCTTTTCACTAGCAATAAATATGGCTAAATACTCTCTATAATGTCTACTTTTACTTTTACTAATAAATAATTTTTTAAGGCAAAGGCTTATTTTTTATGTGTAAGCGATAACATACCAAAATTTGATGCAATTATTAAGGAGACAATCTAGTTACTTTGTGTTTTTAATTTTATTTCAACTTATCTTTGCTCCTTAACAATGTATAGTTAGTCTTATGAAGGTGGATAGTAACTTAATCCAGAAATAGTAGAAATCTCATGATAGGAAAAAATTATGAGAGTAAAACATAGTCCCAAATTCTATATTTGATAAAGATTGAGAGTTATAAAGAGAAAAGATTAAGAGCAAATATCGAACTTTAAGCGAGTTGGTTGCTTTTACCTAAATCAAAAGCCTTTATGTATTGAATTTCATAAGTTAGAAGTAACTTTTAAATTGAAATAAGGACTAATATATTTATTGCATACTATTTATGGTCTCTCAATTAAAGATATGCACAAATACTTGAAAGATTTCCTTGTAATATGCTCTAGTATAAACCCACAAGGGAAAATAGAAGAATATATCATTTTAAAAACATTTTCATTTTATTTGGTAGACTTTATTAAAGATGGTTATACTACCTACCATTGAGTTCCATCAACTCATAAAATAATATGCGACATACATTTTTTATAGAAATATTTTTCTTCATCTTGGATTGCAAATATTAAAAAAAATGTGAAATAAGATAACACATTGGAGAGATTTTTTGTGAAAATTAGGGGGATTTTAACAAGCTTTGTGCAAGCTGATAGTTGTGAATTGCATGAGGTTTTATGGTGAAATTTCTTATGTATTTAGTGTGAATTGAGTGTTAAGTGTGCATTTATGTGTTAATTGTGTTAGTTTAGATGTTTAACTGTTTTTATAGGTCAGTGTGAGTCTTTGAGCTTAAACATTATATTTTTGAACCACCTTGTTGTATGTGTTAGTGTTTCAGGGTAAACGGTGAAGAACAGAGGAGATGCGAAGAGTTTTGGGTTAAAGACATAGCCCATGATCGTGAACATTAGGATACGATCATGACAGAGAGCTTCTAGTCAGGCCACGATCCTGCACATTGGGTTATGATTATGACAGAAAGGTTTAAGCGCTGGCCACGATCGTGGCCAGCAGGCTTATGCGAACACTTAAGTTTTGTAAGATTTTTTAGACCGTTTTCACCCTGACTTTGACCTAGGGCTTCCACAGAATAAATAGAACATGATGTGACAGATGCAATAGTCTTTAAAGATCCTAGAGAGTCGTGCAAGAGATCTTGATTCAGCCAATTCCGAGAGAAACCAAGAGAGAGATTAAGAGATTGAGGAAGGAGACGAAGGAAGAGAGACACGGAGACGAGCTAGATGGGACATACTTTCGGGAACAGGTGGTTTCCTCCTATTACCACTTCTAAAATTCTATTCCCAACAGTTTTTTCCATTTATTTCAGTTTTATTCATGTATGGAATCAAAATAGGTGTTAAGAATAGTTGCATTGAATGTTGAGTTTATGTTTATACTCACCTCTAGATTTTGACTCTTGAGATTAATAAAATTTAATTGATTGTGTTTTTATTGATTTGATTGTGATTCAAATTCTGTTCTTAATAATTCGGCAACAAATTGAGAGTATGAGTTGGGTAAAAATAATTCATTTGGGCTAACAAGAATTAGGTGAATTGATAGGTAGAGAATTGAATGAAACTGATAGAGTCATGTAACGAGAGATCAAGCAAAGATTCCTGGTAGGTTAGTAGACAATTTTAGAACTAATGTAGGTTTTAGGTTAATTGCAAATCGAGAGATCACAATTCCATAATTTGAATTAGGGATTGTCAAGTAAGGTTAAGAATTATAACTTGAGAGAGAGTAATTCACCCTAGGACTATCTAGACCCTTTAATTCAGTGATTGCATAATTGGTTAGGTTTTCAATAGTTTCGAATCAAAATCTACATTCTCTCACTTGGTGATTCTTGGTTGATTTTGGGCTGGGTTGTGTGATTGCTATTTTGTTACTCTTTGGCACTTTAAATGCTCATAATTAATTGTTGATTGATTTAATTTCTGCATTAGTTATTTGTTTAGAATTATTGTAGTTTAGGACGACCTTAGATTTTATAACCAAATTAGGCTTCCTTGTGGGATCGACATCTTAGGTACTACATGAATGACCCATGTGCTTACAGAATTTACTAAGGTTAATAAATAGTAACACTCAGTGTGCATAACCTTGTGAATAGGTTTTTGACACCGTTGTCAGAGAAGGTGACATTTACTTCTATAGTTTAAGGTGTTAGATTAGTTTTAAATTTTTATTTTTATTTTGCTTTTGTTTTTTAGTTCTATCTAAGAATTGTGCCTCGTATGAACACAAGAGTCAGGAGGGGTTCAAGTCGTGCAACGGAGATATTAGATTTAGACATAATGTGATTAGAATGAATCGTTAGGAAAGCTCGATGAGAAGAAGAAGAAGACTTCGAGAAATCAACATTGGCTGGGGAATTTTAGAGGAACGTCGATTAGGAAATGACCCCTGGACGGAAACAATGGACCCTCATGGACTTCATGAGGCCAGGGTTCAACCCTTCGAAATAAGGAGTGGTTAGGCCACTTGTGCAAGCAGGTTCGTTCGAGATTAAGACAGCCCTCTCGAACATGCTTCAACAAAACGTCCAATTTTATGGATTGGCGAATGAGGATCTGAACGTGCACATCGTGAGCTTCCTTGAGATTTATGATACTTTCTGGTATCACCAGATGTCAGAGGACACAGTTAGAATTAGACTATTTCCCTTCACACTTAGAGATAGAGTGAAGGCTTGGTATAACTCACTGAGCCCCACTAATATCACAATGTGAAAGCAACTTGTGCGTGCATTTCTTAATAAGTATTTCCCATTAATGAAGGCTACGAAGATCATAAAGGAAATTACCAATTTCCAATAAGGTGATGGGGAGTCCATTTCTGAAGCGTGGGAGCGTTACAAAGACCTACAAAGGAGGTGCCAACACCGCAACCTACCAAAGGAGTTCCTTCTGTAGACTTTTTATAACGGAGTGAACAAGATTAGAGGTATAGAAGAGGCATATAGGAGGCTTAAGAGTAAATTCAAGCAATTCACAAAGAATCATGCCTCGTCCATACATAATTTAGAAGTCCAAGTGGGCTAGTTAGCAGAAGCAACATCTGCTCGAAATGTTGGAACTCTTCCAAGTAACACCGAGTCCAATCTAAAGGAACATATCATGGTCTTAATTCATACTCAGGACGAAGAAGCCACAGAAGTGTGGGAGAAGGAAGAAGGGAAAGAAGAAGAGAAAGAAGGCCTTCTAGAGGAATCTGTGAGCAAGTCAGTTAAAGTAACCCGGCGGGTATTTCTGCATCAATTTTTCACTTAATATGAGTATTATGGAAATAAAGAAGCAAAGAAGTTATAGGAAATTGAAACGAACAAGGTCGAGGAGGTGATAGAATGAATAAAGATGAAGCTCAGTTTATAGGAGTCCATCACAAAGAAGGATAAGGAGTGACCACTAGAAGATGACCCCAACATAGCTATGAAGAAAGAGGACCCATGGGATTTTTTCATTCACTGTAGTATCAACAAGATTATTATAGATAGGCCATTCACAGATTTAGATGCAAGCATAAACATAATGCCCTACACCTTCAATTTAAAATTGGGGTTGAGAGAGTTAGTGCCTACTAAGTTTTTGGTCAAGACGGCTGATAGAACTTCACATAAGTTGTTGGGAATTATCCAAGATGAACTAGTAAAGGTTAGTAAATTTAGCTTCCCCATGGACTTCTTTATTTTGGACATTAGTGAAGATGGGGACACCCCAATAATTCTTAGACGACTGTTCTTGACTACTACGTGCTTAATTATTGATATTGATGGGGGTGACCTAACTCTGAGAATAAGGATGGAGCATATAACCTTTAAGGTGACCAACAGAGAGTACAGAGCTCTGTCACTTCCAGTGGATCGTAAATAACCCAAACCTCGAGGAGAATGGGAGGACATTGAGGATCCTGGAAATGCTTTTCAGAAGAAGCACTTGTGAAGGAGAAGGTGAGGCAGGGAAAATTGCAAGGATGGTGGTAACTGTAGTATGGTAGCACAAGTTAAGACTTTGCGATTAATGGCGACGCTACCATCGAACCATTCGTTCCAACCACCTTAAGAGTAAAAGGAGCATCGAGCTACTGACGTTAAAGGAAATGCTGTATGGGAGGCAACCTATGGAAAATTTAGTTGTTTAATTTTGGTTAGAACAGTTGAATTCTGTAGTTAGGTTTATTTTTGTTTTTATTTTGAATAAAATCAAGGAAAGGATAGGTTTTTATAATTATGTGGACAATTGGGCACACACGAAAAGAGATGTGAAAGAGGGCCAAAAAGAACTAGGAGTGAAGGAGAAAAGATTGGAAAAAGAATAAAGGAAAAAAATTTAGACGTGGTGACACGTCGCTAGGTCACGATCGTGGCCTACAACTATGTAGAAACAGGAGGGCGCGACAATTTTAAACCATTTTTACCTTTTTACTAACCTATATACTCAGTTCTAACTTCATTTTCACTTTCACTTTTATTAAGTCAAGAAGACTTCACTTCTTCTATTAATTTTGATGAAAGTCAAATAATAATAATAATAGAAGTATGTGAACTGTTTTGATGAGTTTATTAAGTGTGCAGATAAATGTAAGAAGCACAAATCATCAAATCAAGACAATATTCAAGTATAAGATGAAGTCAAAAGACGAAATAAAGTCACAAGACTAAGACGAAGAAATAAGACGAAGTGAAGTCATAAGAAGAAGCGAAAACATAAGACGAAGCAAAGTTATAAGACGAAGCGAAGACATAAAACGAAGCGAAGACAGTAGACGAAATATACAATTCGACCCCCTTTCTTGTGTATTTTATATATTATACGTGATTTCTATATTAACAGATGATTTACTTCAGTTGGTATCAGAGTGCAAGTTTCTAAGACATACTGTTACAAAGTGAGGACAAAGATCCATGGCTGAATCACATATTTTTATAGCTAAAGGTGCCTCTGTCTCAAGACCACCTGCATTCAATGGTGAAGATTATCATTATTGGAAGGATAGGATGCGACTCTTCATAAAATCCACATACATTGATCTTTGGGATATCATTGAAAGTGGTCTATATATTCCAACAGACTTCAAAGGGAAAAGCATCTCTCGTGACCAATGGTCAACTGATCAGAAAGCTTGCGTTCAATTAAACTCAAACGCTAAGTTCTTTTTAAATGATGCTCTAAGTAGAAGTGAATATGATAAGGTTCATAGATTCGAATCTAGAAAGGAAATGTGGGACACATTAGCTATCGCACATGAAGGCACAAACCAAGTGAAAGAATCCAAGATTGGTATTTTTGTTCATCAGTATGAGCTGTTCAAGATGAAAATTGATAAGCCTACTAATCAAATGTTTAGACGATTCCAAACAATTATTAATGGACTTAAAGCTCTGGGGAGAATCTACGGTAGTCAAGATCATGTCAGAAAGATCCTCAGAAGTCTTCCAAAAAGATGGAAAGTAACAGCAATATAAGAGGCCAAGGATTGAAGAAAGCTAAAGTTAGAAGAATTGCTTGTTTCACTAAAAATTCATGAAGTAGAGCTTAACGTAGAAGATAAACCCAGAAGGGATAAATCTATTGCATTGAAGACTGGTCAAAAGAATCAGAAGATATGGAAAAATAGAAGTACGTCTTCAAAAGCATTAAAGATCGAAGAAATCAAGAATCATGATGCTAGTGAATCTGATCAAGATTCAAGTGAAGATGAAGATGAATTATCCTTCATTTCAAGAAAAATTAGAAGGTGCGGAAAAAGAAAACAAAAGGAAATAAAGACTTCTCTCTTAAAAAGAATAAGAAAAGCTCTATCGTCTGCTATGAGTATAATAAACCAGGGCATTACAAGTCTGAATGTCCCTTACTCAAAAGAAAACAAAAGAAGAGTCAAGAAAACAAAAAGAGCATGATGGCAACATGGGAAGATCTGGATTTGTCTAAATCTGAATCTAACTCATAATCATCAGAACAAGCAAATATATGCTTGGTAGTCGAAGGTGAAAGCGATGATAAGGTAATCGCTGACTTTAATGATCATTAACATGCCTATTTAGAATTGTTAGAAGATTCACATGCTATTACAAAACAATATAGATTGTTGAAAAATAAATTTTTTGAAATTTCTAAGAACACAAAACTCTTAGAAGAAGAAAACGTCTGCCTTAAGAAACAAGTAGACGATATGAAAAAGAAAGTAGCTATAGATAGATATGAAGAGATTAATCAGCTAAAACAAAGGATTAATATTCTTTCAGCAGATTTATCAAAATTCACAAAAAGTACAAAAAGGATGAATGATATGATTAGAAGTTATAGACATCCAAATGATAAAAGTGATTTAGGCTTTTCTGGTAGAAATACTATTCATAATAGTAATGTTCTTCATAATAGGAATTTTGTTCCCAATAGAAAGAAAAAAAAAACAGTGTTCTTATTACTATTATTCAAAGAATAATTATAAGACTAGTTCCAAAGGACCCAAGAAAATATGGGTACCTAAGAAGGATATAATATATAATGTAGATCTCCTTACTTGGAAGAAGTAACCACCATCAATGGTACTTAGACAGTGGATGCTCACGACACATGAATGGCAGAAGGTCTATGTTCCTAGACCTCCAACATAAGCAAGGAGGTTCAGTAACTTTTGGAGACAACCAGCAGGATAAAATAATTAGGATCGACAAAATTGGTAAAGATTCCTTTTCATCTATTGATAATATTATGCTAGTTGATGGTTTAAAGAATAATCTAATAAGTATAAGTCAATTATGTGATTCTGGTTTTGAAGGACGGCTCCATATTCTTTTCTGCCAAGAGACGAAACAATCTTTATAAAATTAACTTAGACGATTTGAAAAGTCAAAATGTTCCATATCTTATATCAAAAGATGATGAAAAACTGATTTGGCCCAAAAAGCTCAGACATGTTAGCTTTAAACATATTTTCAAATTAGTCAGACATGATTTGGTAAGAGGTTCACCAAAGACAAGTTTTAACAAAGATTTCTTTTGAGAGAGATGTCAAAAAGGAAAACAAGTTAGAACATCCATTTTGTCTAAGAATATTGTAACTTTGTCTAAACCTCCAGAGCTGTTACATATAGATTTGTTTGGACCAACTAGAATAGTAAGTCTTGATGGAAAGAAGTATGGTCTTGTAATTATTGATGACTTTACTAGATTTTATTGGATATTGTTTTTATCTCATAAAGATGAATCTTTTAAATGCTTTAAAGTTTTATCCAAAGAGTTACAAAATGAAAAAGCAATTTCTATTGCTGGAATTAAGAGTGATCATGACGGAGAATTTGAAAATGAAAAATTCAAAATGTTTTATGAAGATAATGGAATTTTCCATAATTTCTCTACTCCTAGAACTCCTCAACAAAATGGAGTTGTAGAAAGAAAGAACAGGATGATTCAAGAAATGGCAAGGACTATGCTATGTGAAATGAATCTTCCTAAGTATTTCTAGGCAGAAGTTGTAAATACAGCTTGTTATATTCAAAATAGAGTATTTCTGTGACCTATTTTAAATAAAACTCCATATGAGTTATGGAAGGGAAGAAAGCCAAATATTTCTTACTTTCATCCTTTTGGTTGCAAATGCACTATTTTGAATACAAAAGAAAATTTGGATAAATTTGATTCTAAGATCAATTCAGGAATTTTTCTAGGTTATTCTATTAGTTCTAAAGCTTATAGAGTTTATAATCTTGTTTCTAAATCTTTCAAAGAATCTATGCATGTAAAGTTTGATAATGATTCTCATCTAGATAAGAGAGACAATTCTGAGGATGAAACTCTATCTGCTCCCTTAGTTAGTAACCCAGACGATCCACCATCAGACGATCCATCTAATAAAGTAGTATATATTTCTGAAAATATTAGCTTAAGAAAAGATTGGAGACATAAATCTTCTCACCTAGAAAAACTGATTATAGCGGAAACATCAGAAGGAGTGAGAACTAGATCTAAGTTTAGGGGAGAGGCCAATGTAGCTTTTGTTTTTGAATTAGAACCTAAGAAAATTGATGAAGCTCTTCAGGATGAAGCTTGGATTTTAGCTATGCAAGAGGAGCTAAATCAATTTACTAGGAATAAATTCTGATCTCTAGTCCCTAAACCATCTAACAAATCTATCATAGGAACTAGATGGGTATTCAAGAATAAACTAGATGAATCAAGAAAGTATCCCATAACAAAGCTAGATTAGTAGCTCAAGGCTATAACCAACAAGAAGGAACAGACTATAATGAAACATAAGCTCCTATAGCTAGCTTAGAAGCTATTAGGATCTTACTTGCATATGTTATTTTTCATTATATAAAATTGTTTCAAATGGATGTGAAAAGTTCTTTTTTGAATGGTTTTATAGAAAGAAGCTCATGTAAAACAACCCCTTGGTTTTGAAGACATTGATAAACCAAATTATGTGTATAAACTTTATAAAGCTTTGTATGGATTGAAACAAGCACCTCGAGCTTGGTATGATCATCTGAGTTCATTTTTGATTAAAAATGACTTTATTAGAGGTCAAGTTGATAAAACTTTGTTTAGGAAAAGTATTAAAAATGATTTTATTGTTTTGTAAATATACGTAGACGATATCATTTTTGGTGCAACTTCTAAAAAGTTCAAGTTTTGAGATTCTTATGAAAAGTGAATTTGAAATGAGTATGATGGGTGAATTAAAGCTCTTTCTTGGTTTACATATTAAACAAACTGATGAAAAGATTTTTATGCATCAAGAAAAGTATATCAAAGAACTTTTAGTCAAATATAAAATGGAAAATGTTAAACCAATGTCAACTCCTATGCATCCTTTAATCATCTTATCTGAGAATGAAGCTGGTAAGAAGATTAATCAAACTCCTTTTAGATAAATTATTAGCTCTTTGCTTTACCTAACTGCAAGCAGACCTGATATAATGTTTAGTGTTTGTTTATGTGCAAGATTTCAAGCAGATCCTAAAGAATCTCATTATATTGCTGTTAAAAGAATATTGAGATACTTGGCAGGTTCTACTGATCTTTGGTTAATGTACGAGGAAGGTAAAGATTTCAAGTTAATTGACTACTGTGATGCTGATTATGCTAGAGACAAGATTGATAGAAAGAGTACAAGTGGAGGTTGTCACTTTCTTGGTCATAATCTAATTTCTTGGTCAAGCAACAGGCAAAGTTCAATTGCACTATCTACTACAGAGGCTGAAATATGTCAGCTGCAAGTTGTTGTTCACAAATGTTATGGATAAAGTATCAGTTAAAAGATTATTCTATCCAAGAAGATCAAATTCCAATCTTCTGTGACAACACAAGTGCTATCAATCTCTCAAAGAATCCAATACAACATTCAAGGGCAAAGCATATTAAAGATTAGACATCATTTTATAAGAGACTATGTATGAAGAGGGATCATCAATCTACAATTTATTGAGACGAATCAACAATGGGTAGATATCTTCACCAAACCCTTAAGTGAAGACAGATTCAAGGAAATCAGACAAAATCTGAACATGTTAATGTTAACGACCATTCGTCTGAAACTCTATGATCTAGAAGATTCGTCCTAATGAAGTAAAAAAGTCGTAAGTTTTCATAAGGAATAGTAACGGTAACTTTCACTCAGTAGTATCAATTTTATGATTACTTATGGATCAGTCACAGACATTATAAACGGTAACTTTTTAAGAGTGTTTATAAAAAGAAATCATCCCAAAATCTACAACATTCTAAATTCTAGAATTTTTTAGTAACTGACTTGCTTCAAAGTGCTCTCAACAAAGACGATCCAATCCTCAGTTCTCAACATCAAATCTATCTCATTTTCATTTCACATCTTTCTTTGAATATCTTCTAGATACTAACCTCAATTCTTTAAGTGAAATACATTTCTGTGTTTAGTGTTTATTCTTTACAGATTAGAAAAATGTCGAAATCTCTTATCTATGGGAGACTTGTTGACTTCACTTCTCTGAAGGACAATCGAATGGATATCAAACCTGAGATCAAAGCAGCCAGATGGAAAAATTTCTTCAATATCCAAGAACCAGTGTATCTAAATGAACTATACGAGTTCTGAAAGAATGCAAAGGTGGTAGATAATACCTTGGTATCATTGGTATATAGGTTGTCAGTGATAGTCACACGAGATTCTATTGTGAAGGCTATTAAGTGTCCAAATGAAGGGGCAAAACTGTTGAACAATACAAAGTAGATTGCTCAAAGTCACATAAATGAAGACAATGTCAATTGACAACTATATGGATCGAGTAATCTAGGAGTCAAGAAGTCTTTAAACCTAATTTCGAAGGCTAGGGTTCTTCATTCAATTCTTGTTCACTATATTCTAACAAGAGTAGGATCAAAGGATTTGGTAACAATGAATGATGAACATTTTCTATTTCATCTACTCACACACAATTCTATTGATTTTCCGTTTTTGATTCTGAACTACATGATAAAGGCTGGGGAGGATTATCATCTGAAGAGTGGTTCTTTACCTTATAGTATACTATTGACAAGATTCTTCAAAGAATCTAGAATCCTACTTGATAGAGGAAACAAAGTAAAGCTGAATATTAAAAGTGTTATCAATGCCTCTACTATTCACAAAATGGGAATCAAGATTGAAGCTGAAGCGGATAAAGATTTCACACCGAAAGCACAATCTAAAGGGGAGCTTTTAATCAGATGAAGCAGGAAAGAAGATGTTTCATCTAAAATACAAGCAAAACCTCGATCGTCCGGAAGAATCTCAATAGAGGTAAAGGTTGAACAATCATCTAATAAGCCAATACAAGCCAAGACGATTCCTGAAAGGAAGGAAGGTGAGGTTCAACAACCAACTGACAAAGTTTCTTTAAAAAGGAAGGCTGAGACGCTCCAATCAGAAAGACCTGAGAAGTTAAAAAGGTCACCAAGATTGATGACCTTATGACAACAAGAATAGAAGAAGCAAAAAAATTTAATTCTTCGTAAAGTTTCTAAAAGTGCAAAGAAGCAACAACAACAACAACAACAACAACCGCCTATTAAAGCAATTATCTCTATCCCTCAGACTCAATAAAAAAAACTGTCTGGAGAGACAAAGATAAAAAGGAGGTTAGTATTTGAGCATAAGAAGTCTCAATAACAACTCTCTTCCAAGTCAGAAGAAGAACAAAAGAAGATAAAGCCGATTCAGAAAAAGAAGGTTTTATCGCCTGATGTTCAACAAAAGACACAGACTGTTAGAAAGCAAAAAATAACTTACAATCCCCCTCAACTAATAAAGAAAGAAGATTTGAAGATGAAGATTATAGAAGAATTAATACCTGATCATAACAGAAGTTCAGTTATCATCAGAGAACCTTCTAAACAAAAAGTTAAGGTTCAAGTTGAACTTGTAACAGTAAATGATCAAATGATACATCTTCTAAGACCTAAGGAAAGAAGATTGTATAGTATTATGCGAGATGAAAAGGCAGAACCATATCCATTGAAGATGATGAAAAATCCCTACACAATTTATCTAGTGACAAGTAGAAGGAAAATCAAGATTGTACCAGATGTACAACCTACATGTCCAACACTGGTAGACAGTAAAGACAAAGGAAAGAATTAGAAATTTCCTGAGAAGCAAGAAAATGATCTCACGAAAGAAGAAATTCGAGTGGTGATGAAGAATATAGACGATTTATGTCATGCATCTCAACCTGCAGGCGTTTATATATCATATCACATATTAAGGGAATTAGGAAGTAACTTTGGCGCATCGACTACAGATAAATTTTTTAAGGTAGTTAGGACAATATCAGAGGGAAGGTACAAAAGTATTACGATTGAAGGTATCAATTTTTACTTAAAAACCTTTGTGCATTTACTTATTCATTTTAAACCCTTAGGTTTCATTCCTTCAGTTAAAAATATTTTACACCTTCTAGGGAAACCAAATTTTAAACTACCTAAACCTGATGATCTTAACATTCCTTACCAAACACAACCTTTCCAATTACCCTCCATCAAAATTATTGAATTAGACGACTCAATTAGAAAACTGTCTACCTCTAAGTATCTTCATCCAATTAATGAAAAGCTACAAGATTCTATCATTAATTCGGAGCTCTTGAAGAATTTCATCGAATGGACTGAAGCTAGTCAAAAGCAGAAGGAAGTTTAAGAAGCGTCAGCTAAACATATTGATATTCAACATATGTTCTCTGAAATTTTGAAGCGTCTGAAATGACATATTTTTTTGATCAATAACAAATAGGGGGAGAATAATAGGAAGGAGAGGAGAATTAGTATTAGAAATTTTTTTTATTGAATATACACATAGTATATCTTGCATTATTCGTCTGAATAAATATATTATTTATGTGAATATTATCACTATTCATCTGAATATTATTTTTATCTTCTAATATTATGATTATTTGTTATCATAAAAAAAGGAGGGATTGTTAAGTCAAGAAGACTTCACTTCTTCTATTGATTTTGATGAAAGTCAAATAATAATAATAATAGAAGTATATGAACTGTTTTGATGAGTTTATTAAGTGTGCAGATAAATGTAAAAAGCATAAATCATCAACTTAAGATGATATTCAAGTCTAAGACTAAGAAGAAAACATAAGGTGAAGCGAAGTCATAAGACAAAGCAAAGACATAAGACGAAGCGAGGACACCAGACGAAGCATGCAAATCATATCAAGACGATATAATTAAAGAATAATCTACAACATCAGTTAGTTAGTTGGAGTTGGTTACAAGACTCAATTATTAAAAAAATCTCTGAAGATTTTACAAGTAGTTTTCTCAAAAAGACTGTTAGAGAATTATAATATAAATATCAGTTGTAGTTGTAGAAAAAAAACTTTTACTTACACTTACTTTACTCACAAAAATAATTCTGTGATCAATTAAGTACATTGTAAAAATATCCTGAGTGACAAGAAGGAAGAAAAAAGATCGAGAACTTTTGTAACGTGAGTGTTGAAAGCCCAAACAATATCTTTTCAAGTGAAAGGAACGCTAGAGCCTGAAGAGGCTAAGAGAGCAGATAAAGAATACTTTGTGAAAGGGACCTGAAGAGGCTTTAGAAGAGTAGAATTAATACTTGTAAAGTTGTAAGAGATAGTGAAATCTCAGATAAACTCTGAGGACTGGGTGTAGCCTAAAAGTTAAGGGTGAAGTATAAATCCGTTGTTGCATTACTTAAACAAATTAAGTATGTTGTTTTGTAATCGTCTGAATTTTTCAAGAAGAATTTATAAATTACAATCTTAGATGATTTAACATAAGTCAACCTGTGTATTTAACATATTATACATGATTTCTTTATTAACAAGCGATTTACTTCAACTTTATCTCTCTAGAATTCTAGAATTCAAACACTCTGACCTCTCACCACAAATTTTAAACCTCTGATTTTTTTCCAAATTCTGCTCAATCACGCTATGTATCAAGTAAACTGTAACATCCCATCACTGATGGAAAGGGTAAGATAGTATTTTGGAACGAGTTAGGAGTGTTTAAAATTGTTTGGCTATGTTCATGCATTCATTTATGCACGTGAATAGTGAATTTTGCGCCTGTAATGATTGTACATGCATTCATGACATTTCTCGGTATATTTGTTAATAAATGTAATTGTTATGAAAAATATATGATTTTTTTGCTTGAAAATTTAATTGGAGTGTGTCTTTTTGAGTTTTGTATTTTTGGAGAATTTTAGAAATTTTTCTGGAAAATT
>JAOSBN010026482.1:0-16767 GCA_027563595.1 Erythroxylum suave | reverse complement strand
TTTTGCTTCCGTCTGCTTTTGCTTCCGTCTGCTTTTGCTTTCGTCTGCTTTTGCTTCCGTCTGCTTTTGCTTCCGTCTGCTTTTGCTTCCGTCTTCTTTTTTGTTTGTCATCAAAATCTCTTTATACGTGAAGTCATAATTTTGACTTAACACAATTACTAAACTTGTCAATAACCACTAGAACCACAAAATGATTGTTTAATGTTCGGAGATCCTAACGAATTTTATATTTATTTCAATTAGGTAGTCATTAGGAATTGAGAGGGGTCATATCAATCTTGCTTATGGAACAGTTTCATACTTGATGTGTTGACATATTTGACACTTCCTTATAAAATTTATAATGTCCTTTTACATGCTCTTTCATTAAAATAAGGATTGGAATTTTTTTATATAAACATAAAACTATAGAGTTTCCTCCCATTACACTTTCATGAAATAGAGACATGATATGAGATGTCAAGAGGTTATTAAAACCCATAACTACAATGTTATTCTATTTGAGAATTCATCCTTGTTACTAGTAGAAGTTAGGCACTAGAACAACTTGAGATTAGATATTTATTAAATCTTTAATAGAGTAATCACTCTCTAAATCCTTTTGATGTCTTCGATTAGCTACATATGCACTTAAGATATAAAGTGATTTACTATTGATTATGAAAATTGCATCACTTGTATCATTTTTCTTACCCTTTTCATATTTGATCTTGAAATCACATCCCATTTGTTTAGGAAGTTTATTTTGTTGGAAAGGTACATTCATCCTTTGTTCTGATAAAAATTTCAAACCCTTGTGATATATGTTAATCATGAATGAATTTTCACTAAAGTAATGATGCTAATATTTGATAACCATCACTATATATAAAGAATTTTTTCTTATAAGTAGAAAAGTCTTATGTTTAGATGCTAAAAATTTACTCACAAAAGATAAAGGATATCCATTTTGTATTAATAACTCTTATACTATTTCTACAAGAATCAAACGTTATGATAAAGGTTTTAAAGAAGTCTTGAAGGGTTAATACTAGTGCTATGATCGATGCTTTCTTTGGAATATTGAATTCTTCTTCAACCTTTATTTTCAATTCAAAAGTTCTCTTCTTAAGAATTTTTTTTAAAGGTTTACTCTCCATACTAAGGAGTTTTTATAAACTTTCAATAATAGCCTACTATTGCTAAGAAACAACTAAACTCTTACATAATTTTAGGAGACAATAATTTTGAAACTAAATCTACTTCCCTAGGATCAATAGCAACACTATAAACTGAAATAATATATACTAAGTGTTTATTCAAAATGCTCGAACATACGTTTTCTACCCTTAGTTAAAATATAGTTGTCAACCAAAATTTGTAGGTTTGTTCTTAAGTGTAGCAAGTGATTCTCAACATTCAGGCTAGATATTAGCATGTCATAAAAAAAGTATGATTCTCCTTAAATGAGCTATGTATAAATTGTTCATTAGGCTTTAAATAGTTGGTGGTGCATTAGTAAGTTCAAAGAGCATTACTAAACTTGTAATGCTCATTGTGAATATGAAATGTAGTTTCAAGAATATCAAGTAAAAACATTCAAATTTGAGGACGCTTCAATCTTAAATCCAATTTTGAAACCATTGAGGCAAGTTTTAATCTATTTAAAACTACAAGTGCACAAGTCATGGGTGTAGTATGTGAGGTGTTGATCCCTCGAGGAGTTCCTAAACTAATCTAATCCAAAGTTATGTAAGGCCTAAAGAATTATTAAAATTAAAATAAAAACTTCACAGAAAAGTAAACACATAAAGATGATTGATTGGAATTAAAATGTAAAATTAACAAACAAAGAATCAAATTAAGTGTCATCAAATTGATAATGGAAATCATATAAGGAAGATTAGTTGATTATGAGAAGGGGGATTTATCATATCATCAAATGCTAACATGATTACTTTTGAGTTAATAGGACATTGATCCTAGACTTTCGAAGGGTAGATTACTCTCTCTGGAATTATAGTCATTAAACTCCACATCATAACCCCAAATTGAATTATGGAATTTGCAATCTCTAATTTAAAAACCCCACAAATCTAACCAGATCTTAAGCTCTCTAACAGATTACTGAGTCCTCACACAAGACTTCTCCTCATCTAAATTCCTGATATGATTATTTGTGTGATCTATTAGATTGTTTAACTATCATTACCTAAGCTAATCATTTTGCTATCAGTTCACTCGCTTGATTTGTTACCAAAGCATGGAAATACAACAAATAATCACAAAACCCAATGTATTATCATCAAAAGAAATCACATTAACATTGATTCGAGAATAAATTCCTATAGAAGTTTTGAATATCATCATCGAACCCATATCCATCACTATCAAATCCATCTTATACATTCAAAAGAAAGAACAATAAAGATGAAATGTTACTTAGAAGGATAGGAATAGATTGGGAAGATAGCGACATTGCAGCCTTTCTTCTCCTTATTCATTTCTCCTCCTTCTCTCTTCTTCTTCCTCTCTCCTTGGATCTTTCTCAAAGTGGTAGAGGATGGAGCTCCCTATAAGGTTCTTTCTCTTTCTTTATATAGCATTTTCTATCTTAGGTAAAATGAGTCCAAAAAGTCCCAAATGTTTCTCGATAAGTCGTGTTTGGGAGGCTATCTGTGATGTTTATTGCATAGGCGATGTTCATGGCACTATCTATTATAGGCCACAATCGTGGCCTAAGATTTTTTCTTTTTATCAGAGATTGCGGTAGAACGAGCCACGATCATGGCAGACCCTCAATGCTTCTATCACGACTGTGGCTCAAGGACTATAATCTTGGGCCTGGGCCTAGGCCTTACTCAAGGCTTCCTCCGAGTTCTCTTCATTCTTTGATATTTGATCTGAAACACTAATAAGAAAATTAAAGTACCTCAAATACAAAAAATTTGAGCTCAATAGGATGCTCTAATCCATAAAATACTCAAAACACAAATACCTATCTCAATAACATAATCATAACCTAAACATGCACTAATCATTCAATTTAACATTAAGCACATACTAAACTACCCACTAAAACATTATGCAATCTACTATTATCAAAAACCATGAAGCAACATATAATTAATCTAAAAGTTCTTTAATCATCACAATGAGAAATTTATCTTTTATACTAATTTTATGAGATTTTGTTAGTCGATATAAAGCTTATATGAGTTTTCATTTTTGATTAGCTCTACTAATGAGGAGAAGGGGCTTATGCTATATTAGATTACCAATTAGGGGTGGAAAAGGGATCGGTCTGGTTTGGCCCGAGATAACTGGGACTTAAGGCCCAACTGACTTGATAAACAAAATGACATCATTTTAAGGCATAGACAATTAAATAGATGAACAAAACGATGTCATTTTGCTTTTAACATAAAACAGTATGGTTTTACAATTTTGTTTCTCACAAAATTAAATGACGTCACTTTTCCCCCTTCTCCTCGCTTCCCCTCTAGCCACCCCTTCACATTGCTGCTTATTGCCTCGCTTCCCATCCGACCCGTCACCATGTTTTTTGACTTTTCTTCACCACCCACTCACCACGAAGGCAAAATACACATAGTGCTCTATAAAATACTAGAACTTTTGGGGTTGTTCCATTGGCAAGATATTTTCATGAATTGGCACGGCCATTTACTTTGGCGTTTATGTGAATTTGTAAGTCCCTATGTGTTTTGCGAACTTACACAATCACATACATGCCCATGTAAGTGATCGTGAAAATATATATACACTCGTGTGTGTTTGTGACTTGTAAGTGATCATCTAAGTCACTAGTTATTAGATTAACTGTTTATGATTATGAATTACATATATATTAATCACAACGTTATTCAATTATGCTTATAAATAACATATCTATTTATATGTTGATTGTTTTAGATGGATTAGCATATTTCGTCAATAAAGAGTTGTAATCCAGTACTGGAGATAGAAACTTCTAATACCATATCGAGTGAAGATAGAATTCCAACTCAAAGTCAATTGAAAATAAAGTTTGGAACCATTTAAATAAGACTAGATCGATGAATGTTTCCAATAAAATGGTTTGTTCTTACATATCCCTATTTGTTTTCAAAATGAATACCGCAAATACATATAATTCAGAAGAATAGATACGCGATTCTTATATAACATCCCTTTCTTTTATCAACAGCTCTACTAATTGATATGTTTCCATAAATAATTGAAATTTAATTTCTTGATATGTATCTTCCATTTTTGGAAACTTATAAAGCTCTTCTGTTAAACCCCGATCAATGAACCTATAAAATCCTTCAAATTGTATCTGATTAAATCCAGGTATTGTTGACATTCCCGCACCTAGTATTTTGAATTTCCTATTTATTAACATTATTGGATCATTTTTCATCAAATTATATGGATGGAATAGAAAAGGCAGAATGTAAATATTGTAAAAAGATGTTGGATGGGTTCAAAAGGTGGAACCTCTCATTTAAAGAGACGTGTGGATTCATGTAGTAGAAAGAAGGTGGTATTATGAGGTCAAACATTTTTACCCCTAATCTTATGAAAGGGGAGAATGAAATGACAACATCATATCAAGGTTTTTAATAGCTTATATGATAATTGGTGACAGAAATCCACTATCTATAGTTGATACCAAAAGATTTAGGATGTTTTGCAACTCAATATAATCGACCTTGAAGGTTCCAAGTCGGAATACATTGAAGAAAAACATTACGAAGATATATAAGGATAAAAAGAATAAATATTTAAGAACACTTCCAAGTATTGAAGGATGGATTGCTATTACAATAAACATGTGCACAACCGATAAATAAAAGAAGGGTTATATGTTGGTAATGGCACATCATGTTGACAATGACTAGACTTTACACAATAAAATTTTGAGGTAATTTATATTCTTTGATATTGTTATCATTTACTTTTTCATTATGTTATGATTGATTTTGGTGATATTTGTAAATGATAGGTTCATTTATATATTGGCACTGCATACAAGTGAAAGGTTGGCAACAATAATGGGTGATCGTTTGCTATATTTTAATATCATTAGCAAATTATCCAGCATAACTGTAGACAATTGTAGCATGAATGATGTTATGATTGAAAATTTGAAGAATAAGATACGGGTTAAGAGCTTGTCGATTGGTTGAAAGTTATTCCATATGTGTTGTTTTATGCATATTCTGAACTTGATTGTGAAGAATGGATTGGATATCATAAAGGAAGGACTAGATTCAAATTGGAATAGTGTAGTATATTAGAGTGTAACAACTAAAAGAGTTAAGAAATTTGAAGAAACTGTATGACATCTAAAAATATGAGTACGAAGATGTTGGTTTTGTATTGTCCAGCTAGATGGAACTCAACCTTTAAGATGATGGAGTTGGTTGTCCAATATGTTGATGTGTTTAATGGATTCTTAGTATATTTACATACCTATAGAAGACCAATAGAACTTTGTACAAAGTTGGAATTATTTTATAATATGAGTGAATTATTTTGGGGAACAAAATATCTAACTTTAGCACTATAGCACTATATGTGAGACAAAGAAAGCTTGATTGGATGCTTTATTCCAATGAGCTTATTAAGGTTACAGTAAAGCAGATGATGGAGAAGAAAAAATCTTATTAGTATATGGTTGGACATATTGTCACAGTTTTATCTGTGCTGGACTTAAGATACAAGATAGGGGAGCCTAATTTTATATATAATGTGTTATAAAGTTATCAATCCCAAGAGCAAGTAGATGTCATTAAACAATTATGGTATAATTTTTTTAATAAGTATCAACTGAAAATATACAAAAATCTATGATTAGATCACAGTAGTTTAGGTTTTTTAACTTTGGCTTCAGTTTCATACTCGGGCTCACATTTTAAGAGCAATTTATTACTTTCACTTTCAAAATTTATGAAAGAAAAAAGGGTTAGGACTTCATACTACATGATGGAATTAGATAAATATTTGATAGAAGATTGCGTTACTAAAGTTGAAAGTGTAAATTTCGATGTATTATTATGGTGAAAGAGTTGTAAAAATAAAATTTTGATCATGCAATTAATTGCACAGAACCTACTACCAATTCCATCATCCACTATTGCTTCAAAGTATGCTTTTAGCAATAGCGATCAAGTTATTAGTCCTCATAGTATTCAACTTCATCCTCGAATTGTGGAAACCTTTATGTGTGCTTGAAGTTGGTTAGCTATTGAAGATATTGAGGATAAACTCTTTTCTTTTTAGTATATCAATTTTGTCTATTTTTTATATTATCTTAAGTTATATATTTTTTAATTTTTATATAAATACAACCACCAAGTACTAATGTGGGAGTAACTAGTTATACTTATCGATCACGTAGATATTACTTTTGATAAAATTTTCAAAGATAAAGGTATATTTAATTATTTATTAATTATTACAATGTTCTTGATATTTTTTTAATTTTAATATTACGTTACTAAATATAATGTTTGTACACACAGAAGAAGTGATGCAAACTATTGACAATCCTAACTACAACGAGTAACTGCTCTCTCTATTTACCTAGTCTTTACCTCTCCAGTTTCTTGTCTCTAGTTTCCAATCTCTAATCTCCATCATGATTTTTTGTAAATTGTATCATTTTTTGTAAAGTTATTTGGATAATCATTTTTGTAAAATTAAGATAACTAAAATTAATTAAATTGATCACTTTAATTATAATCTTTTTCTTTCGTTACCTATAATTTTATCCTCATTCATTAATAAATTTAGTTTCATCTTATTCCTTTTATCAATATATTCACGTTTTATATATTCATTCATTATAAAATCTCAATTTTATTAATCGTTTGAAAATTGTAAATATAATTAATTACATTGATCACTTCAATTGTAATGTTTTTCGTTCATTTCCTATAATCATATTCTCTATTTATGATTTTGGTTTCATCTTATTCATTTTATCAATATGTGTACGTTTTATATATTCATCCATTATAAAATCTAAATTTTTGTTAATCGATTGAAACTCATATCTATAATTAATTAAAATAATTACTTCAATTATAATATTTTTTTCATTTCCTATAATTGTATTCTCCTTCATTAATGAATTTGGTTTCATCTTATTTATTTTATCAGTATATATACATTTTATATATTCATTCATTATAAAATCTCAATTTTTATTAATCAATTGAAATTTGTAACTATAATTAATTTAATTGATCATTTTAACTATAATCTTTTTCTTTCATTTCCTATAATCTTATCCTCCTTCATTAATGAATTTGGTTTCATCTTATTCATTTTTTATTAGTATATGCATGTTTTATATGTTCATTCATTATAATATATTCATTAATTACGAATCTCAAATTTTGTTAATCAATTGAAATTCGTAACTATAATTAATTACAATCTTTTTTTTCATTGCCTATAATCCCATCCTCCTTCATTGATGAATTTTGACAGACTACTACCCTGAAATGACTAGGCAACCTGCTTGGCACCCTATAGTGGCCCTTCAGTTGATATCTGATCTAGTTGAAAAGTTATCGTATAGCGAAGCCTATTACCCATTTTACCAAAAAGCTTTAACTTAACATTAAAAAGATATAAATAGTATAGTATTTTTTAAATCATTTTATTAAACATTTCGACAACACAATGACTATATTTTGATCTGCCTAAAATTTTCAAAAGCCCTATAAAAGAGAAAAATATTTCTATAATCATCTTAAAATCCCCACTACAAATTTTGGACTTTAGGTCCATTCACAAGCAATCTCAACAATCACTTCAATAATCTTAAAAATAAAATCAGACATATTCACGCATTTAACTTTAAAACACTCATATACATGCGCTCTTTACACAAATATAGTCCAAAACATATTTATAAAGATGCAAATGTTCCCAAAAATATTTACAAGACAAAAATGCCTATACAGCAACATGTGATGAAGTTGAATAGCCATAAGGTGGAGTCCCTGCTACTGAAGCCCCTGGGCGTGCAACTAGGAGGTTTCATTTAAAAACAGAAAAGAGGGTTTGAGCGAAATGAGCTCCGTAAGTGTTAGAATTTCTATTCAAACTATATTTAACTATTTAAACCTCCCTAAAACAAATTCATCTTAATTTTCATAATTCAATATTTAATATAAAACATATATGCTTCCTGAAATCAAGTTTCTCAAATCGCTTTTTAAATAAATGTTTGAGTCATTAAAAATTTCATGAATTTCTTAACCGACGTAGCCTATCACTAAGTTTTATGCCGTATGGTACCCTTAGGTATAAAGTCCTGGAACTGGTTCTGCATCGTTTACTCACAACTGGTTAACAATCAGCGACGAGTTGGTTCTACATCTCTTGCCCGCACTAGGATAACCATTATACATTAATAGTTATGGAGTTGGTTTTGCATTACTCACCCACAGCTGGTCAACCATTAGTTACAAAGCTGGTTCTACATTGTTTACCCTTACTAGGTTAACCGTTATATACCGGTAGTTACGGAGTTGGTTCTACATTGCTTACCCATACTAGGTTAACCTTTATACACCGGTTAATATGTATAAAATCTATCGGTATACCATAAGCTAAAAACCATTTCCTTTTTATCAACCAATGAAATCATCTCAATCCAATCTCAAATCATTTAAGATTTAACTTTCAAACTTCAATTCATATATTGCTAAAAAATAAAATTATAAGAGTAATATTCACTTATAATGCATCATTAGCATAAAACTCATAATCTATATTCACTTCACGATAAAGTAGAAATCATTTTCATAAAATGCATTTAAAATGCACTCACCGTTAATCAATTGTATCGCCAAGCACACTCACGCATTCTATGCCTTTCCTTACTTACGCAAGCGCATTTAGCTAAATAAGACATTAACAATATAAATTCAAATTAGCCAAATTTGAGATTAGTATTTAATCATGTAACACGTACGCAAATTGTATTTCTATTTACCATCGAAAGCTAACCTATTGTTCTCCGTTTCCAATTATAACTTCAAAAGTCACATAAAATCATATTTTTACCCATTCTAACTTATCAATTTCTTCAAAACACTATCTCACTCAATTTAATTCTCCATATCATGATGATGTATGATGAGTCATGGATATGGCCTATGTCTAGAAGCTATACCTCCATATGTTCCTTACTTTTCATATAGAAAACGTTCAAATTAGGCTTTGAAGTCTTCTAGACATTTGTTACCCTAGGATTCTAGTTTCCATATCATCAAAAATAATGCTATTTCAACTTCTAAATTAAGAAAAATGTACCAAATATCACAATATATTTGAACAGAATTATATTATCAGATAACCATTTTTAATCTCAAACTTCGATATCATTAATCAAGATTTAGATATAGGTCTCTTTTAGGGATTTTAGTACTATATAGTAGGTTTTAGCTTCAATTGGAATCACCTAATTTAAAGGTCTGTATACCGAGTTATGTTAAAAATAATAGGGATGGTTCAAGAGATCCTAAACTTTCAAAATTCCCGAAATCGATCTTATAGGACTTATTTTTGATTGTTTCAATATCATTAAACTCTAATACTTATTTCAGATTTTTTTTATTATTTTGAGGTTGGGTCCCACAAAAATTCACCATTCATCTGGAAATACTATTCACTGAACATGAAAATTTTTATTCGAAAGGAAATTTTAGGGATTTACAATGACCCCTCCTTATACATATTTTGTCCTTGAAATTTAACTAAGCATATACGTTCAAAACAAGTGGGGATACAATGCATGCATCTACAACTTAGGCTCCCATGTAGCTTTCTTTACCATATTATTCGTTTGCAGTACCTTAACCAGAACAATGATCTTATTATGCATAACTTGTTCTCTGTGTTTGAGGATCTATACAGGTTCCACCTCAAAAGTCAAATCTTCCTTTAGGTTCACCATTTGTTCAGTGATTACATGTGAAGGGTGAAGTATAGATACATAGAAGACATTGTGAATCCTCGTGAACTCATCTGATGACGTCAATCAATATGCCATTGACCCAATTCTTTCTGTGATCTCATATGGTCCCATATAACATGACTTATCTTATCGTGCTTCTTAAATCTAAGCACACCTTTCCATGGAGAAATCTTGAGAAATACTCTATCTCTGATTTCAAATTCAAGATCCCTAGGACGATTATCGACATAGCTTTTCTATCTATACCTGAGCTATCTTTAATTTGTCCTAAATAATTTGAATTGTACCTATTGTCACCTGAACAAGTTCGAGACCTACTAGTTTCTTTTCACCAATTTCAACCCAACATATTGGAGTTCTGCATTTTTTTCCGTAAAGAGCCTTATAGGGGGCCATGCTAGTATTGGCCTAATAATTGTTATTGTTCGCGAACTCTAGTGGTAGGTGCGTGTCTCAACTCCCCATAAACTCCATAACATAGGACCTAAGCATATCTTAAAGTATTTGGATAGTCCTCTCTGATTGTCCATCCACCTAAAAGGTAGTGCTAAATTTTAAGTCTTAGACAATAGAAATCAGCGTACCAGGAAGTCTCACTATCTCATCTACATACAGCTGGGCTAACTTTTTTAAAGGATAGTCATTCTTGATTGGAAAGAATTATGCGGACTTTGTTAACCTGTTCACTATCACCCATATAGCATCGTGCCCCTTCTGAGTCCGTGGAAGTCCTACTACGAAGTCTATAGTCTACTTCCATTCTATGATAGAGAGGGAATGCATTAATTCCACAAGCTTTTGATGTTATACTTTTACCTATTGACAGGGTAGACACCTAGAAACGAACTCTGCTATTTCCTTTTTCATCCTTCTCTACCAATAGTGTTCTTTGAGAGTGTAGTACATTTTTCATATTACCTGGATGCATAACGTAAGTTGAGGAGTGTGTTTCCTCTAAGATTTCTTTCTTTAATTCTTCTACGTCTAGTACACATAATCATTTCCCCTTATCACTGTACCATCTTTGTTGATGGTAAGATCCGTTCTCTACCAAGTCTTAACTTCTGTCTTCAATTTCATCAACTGTGGATCTTATTTCTGTCCTTCTCTAATATGATCTGCCAAGATGGGACAAACGTGAAAGGTAGCAATTAATGCCGCTGAGTCTGGCATATCCAATCTCACTCTTAGAGACATAATTTCCACTAAAAGTGAGAGATACATCGTCTTCGGTTGTGCTATCAAACTGGTAGGTCTCCTATTTAAGGCTTTAGCCACTATATTGGTTTTTCTGGGATGGTACTCTATCGTACAATTATAAGCTTTTATTAAATCCAACTACTGCCTCTATCTCACGTTCATTTCCTTCTAAGTAAACAAATATTGCAGACTCTTGTGATCTGTGAAAATCCTACAGGAAACACTATAAAAGTAATGCAAAAACTACTACTTCCAATTATAGATCATAGGTTGAAAGTTTTTTTCGTGCCTCTTCAATTACGTAGAAGCATAGGCTACAACCTTATCATTTTACATGAGTATATACCCTAACCCTTATCTCGAGGCATCACTATACACTACAAATCCATCAGTCCTCGTTGGTGATGTGAGTACAGGACCTATCGTATGCCTTTCTTTCAATTCATCAAATCTTTGTTGACAAGTATCTGACCACTCAAACTTCTCCTCTTTTCATGTCAACTTGGTCAATGGGATTGCTATTCTAGAAAATCCTTCAACAAATTTCATATAATAGCCTACCAATCCAAGAAAGCTCTTAACTTTCGTCACAGTGATGGGAGGTCTCTAATTAGTAAGAACTTCAATATTTTTTAGATCCAAACTAAGTCCCTCAATTGAGATGACATAACCTAAGAAAGCAACCTTGTCAAGCTAAAATTGGCACGTACTAAACTTAGCGTATAATTGGTGCTCTTTAGGGTTTGTAATACAATCCTAAGGTGTTCTACATATGCTCCTGTCTTCTTGAGTACACCAATATGTCATCAATAAACACGATGAAAAAATTATCTAGGTACTCTGGAAACACCCCATTCATCAAATCCATAAAAGCAGCTGGTGCATTCTTTAATTCAAAGGGCATAACTAAGAATTCATAAATCCTATGCCATATCCTAAAGGTAGTTTTTGAAATGTCCTCTCTGTAAACTTTCAACTGATTTAATCTGATCTTAGATCAATCTTTGAATACAACTTAGATCCTTGTAGCTGATTGAATAAATCATCAATCCTTGGGACCGGATAGTGGTTGTGAATTGTCACTCTATTTAGTTGTCTGTAGTTGAAACACAACCTTAAACTCCCATCCTTCTTTTTCACGAATAAGATTGCAGCCCCCATCGAGAAGTGTTGGGTCTCACAAAACCCTTATCTAACAACTCCTCCATCTACACTTTCAATTTCTTTAACTCCGTTAGAGCCATTATGTATGGAGTAATTAAAATCGTTTGGGCTTTTAGTTGTATATCTATCTCAAACTCTATTACCCTATTTAAGGGTAATCCTAAAAGACCCTCTAGAAACACGTCAAGGAACTCTCTAGCCACTGAAATATCTCCTAATTGAACCTCGTTATTATCCTATTTAATCATGTAAGTCAGACATCCCTGGCATCCTTTATAGAGCATTCTACTAGTTACCATAACAGTCACGATACTAGTGGAAAGAACTTTATGTGTCCCATAAAATATCACCTCTGGTTTCCCTAATCAACTCAGCCTAACCTCATTTTTAAAACAATCCACCATAACTCGATGTATGGATAACCAATCCATTAAGAGAATCACATCAAAATCCCATATATCCAACATGATAAGGTTTGCTGGGGATTCCTTACCCTTGATCAGTATTTTACTATCTACGAACACTCTCTCAGCTAAGAGTTTCTGACTGGATTGGGAACCATTACCCCAACATCTAATAACTGAGGCTCAACACTCAATTTTGCAGAAAAATCTATAGACATAAAAGAATATGTAGCACCAGGACCTACTAAAACATATGCATCATTACCAATATTGGTGACTACCTTTGGTATGGCATCAACCTCCTATTGAGTGACTGCAAAAACTCATACTTGTGTATATGGTCCACTTGCTTGTCTTATGGGGGTTGCTCCCCTACCACCAAACCTTTGTTAAACTCAGTAAAACTTGACCTTCTGGTTTGAAAACCCCGACTGCCCTATCTATAACCCCCTCTAGCTTGTAGAGGTATTGAAGATCCAGACACCAACCTCTCTACGGTGACTAACTACAGACAATATCTGATGAAGTGACCCTCCTAGCCATAATGGAAGCAACCAATCATATTCATCTGATACTCACCCCAATTTCTTTTTCCATAAGTAGCACACTCTGGCATTGGGGTGTTAGTGTCAAAGGAGTCTTAGGGCCTAGTAGGTGATGTAAAGCATCCTGAGCTGGATGATTTTCCTCGACTAAACCACCTGCCACCAATGCATCTTGACTTTTTTTCTTGGCCGAACCCTGGGATGAACTAGCTAGTACGTTGTGCTTATGCTTTAATTTTGAATTCTAAGTGATTACTATTGCGTTGTATTTCTCTCCACTTTTATTACAGCTTCAACTAATTCCCCGTAGTGTGTATGTGAAGCCAACAATAGGGGAATCCGTAATCTAAGTCTCAAGCCTGTAGCAAACCTCTTGCACTTATGCTTTTCACTATTAGCAATAAACTTAAAACTTCTAACAAGTTCTAAATATCTCTTCTCGTAATCCATCACTGATGTCAAACCTTGTTCTAAAGAAGAACTCCTCTACCCTTGCATCTTTATAACTCTGTGGGTATAATTTGTCTGTGAACTCTCTGAAATTTTGCCCAAGATACCCCATTTTGATGTCATCTCTTAATGGTTTCCTGCCAATCTTTAGCCTTTTCCTCAAGGAGTAAGGTGGAGAACACAACTCTCTACTCATCTGTGCATCCCACCACTCTGTATGTCTTCGTGACATGACCTAATCATGTGAGTGCACTCTCAGGATCTCCACTCCTATCAAAAGTCTTAGCGCCCAATTTACAGATGCGCTCAATTGAGAATTTAGAAGCTTCCCTACTTTCGCGTGGCTATCACATCACTGCGGCCCAGTTTAGCTAAACCTGATGATTGGGAATGTGGTTAGTTCATGGAGGCTCTTTCTAACTCTAGAATGTGGTCATCCTCTAATACCGGAGGTGACTTAAGTGCAGGAGCTATTGGATTAGCTCTTTTGGGATGTCCATAGCCTCGTCTATGCATCGTGTTGTGTATTTGACAAAAATGCAAATGTGTAAAGCTTTCAGTTTATGAAAACATATGCTTGTAAATCTCAACATTTTATTGGTCACCTCACTTTTAAAACAATGCAAAAACCTTAAACAAAAAGAAGGTAACCCAATTTTAAAAGTCTGGCTCTGATACCAACAATAACAGGCCCTTATCGTGAAATGACTAGCTGGCCTGCCTGGCACCCCACAGTGGCCCTCCAGTTGATATCTGACCCAGCTGAAAAGTTCTCGTGGAGCTAAACCTATTGTCCTTTTTACCAAAAAGCCTTAACGTAACATTAAAAAGACATAAGCAGTAGAGTTTTTTTAATCGTTTTATTAAAAATTTCGACAGCACAATGACTATATTTTGACCTACCCAAAATTTTCAAAATCCTTGTAAAAATGCAAAAGATTTTTATAATCATCTCAAAATCCCCATTACAAATTTTAGAATTTAAGTCAATTTACAAGCAATCTCAACAATCACTTCAATATGTTAAGAATAAACTGAGACATATTCATGCATTTAACTTTAAAACATTCATATACACGTGTTCTTTACATAAATATAGTCCAAAATGTATTTATAAAGATGCAAATGTTACCAAAAATATTGACTTATATGCTTCCCAAAATCAAATTTCTCAAATCGCTTTTCAAATAAATAGTTGTGGCATTAAAAATGACATGAATTTCTTACACAACATAGCTTACCTACAACTGGTTAATCATTAGTGATGGAAATAGTTTTACGTCACTTGCCCACACTAGGATAACCATTATACATTGGTAGTTATGGAGCTAGTTCTACATCACTTACCTGCAACTGATCAACCACTAGTTACAGAGCTAGTTCTACACTGCTTACTCGTACTAGGTTAACCACTATATACCAATAGTTACGAAGTTGGTTCTACATTGCTTACCATCCATTAGTCTAGTATTAGTTACAGAACTAGTTCTACATCACTTACCCGTACTAGGTTAACCGTTGTACACCTGTTAATATATATATAACCTATTGGTATACCATAGGCTAAAAACCATGTCCTTTTTATCAACCAACATCTCAATAAAAAGTCAAATCATATAAGATTTAACATTCAAACTTCAATTCATATATTGCTAAAAAAAATATAATCATATGAGTAATATTCACTTATAATACATCATTCACCTAAAACTTATATTCCATATTCACTTCACAATAGAATAGAAATCATTTTCATAAAATACATTTAAAATGCACTCACTGTTAAGCAACTTTATCGCCAAACACACTCACACATTATTATGCCTTTCCTTACCTACACAAGCATATTTTACTTAGGCATTTATTTTCAAATTCAGAAATAACACATTAACACTATTACTAAAAACTAACCTGTTGTTCTCCATTTCCAATTCTAACTCGAAAAATAACTTAAAATCATATTTTTATCCATTCTAACTTATCAATTTCTTCAAAACACTATGTCACTCAATCTAATCCACCATATCATGATGATGTATGATGAGTCACGGATATGGGCCATGTTTGGAAGCTATACCTCCACTTGTTCCTTACTTTTCATATAGCAAATGTTCAAGTTAGGCTTTCAAGTCTTCTAGACATTTGTTGCCCTAGGTCTCTAGTTTCCATATTAGTAAAAATAATGTTATTTAAACTTCTAAATTAGGAAAATTTTACCACATATCATAATCTGTTTCAACACATGGGCAGTATCAAGTTACCATTTTCAAATATCATAATCTGTTTCATTTCCTATAATCCTATCCTCCTTTGTTAATGAATTTGGTTTCATCTTATTCATTTTACCAATATATCTACATTTTATATTTTCATTCATTATAAAATCCCAATTTTTATTTACTAATTGAAACTCATAACTATAATTAATTATATTAATCACTTGAATTATAATCTTTTTATTTCATTTCCTATAATTATATCCTCCTTGATTAATGATTTTAGTTTCATCTTATTTATTTTATCAATATATATAAGTTTTCTATATTCATTCATTATAAAATCTCATTTAGTTGAATCAATCACTTTAATTATACTCTTTTTCTTTCATTTACCATAATGCTATCCTCCTCCATTAATGAATTTGGCTTTATATTATTCATGTAATCAATATATGTATGTTTTATATATTCATTCATTATAAAATCACAATTTTTATTAATCAGTAGAAATTCTTGACTATGACTAATTACATTGACCATTTCAATTATAATCTTTTTCTTTTATTTCTTATAAACATATACTCTTTCATTAATGAATTTTGTTTCATCATATTTATTTTATCAATATATATACCTGATCGGCTGTGTGGTTAAGTCTTTGAATTATTCCCTTGGAAGCCGAATCAAAAGAATTAATTCTAAGGATTGCAATATAGAGTGCAACCTCAGGTCATCTCACTTAATTGGAACCTAGAGCAAATGATCTAAGCTAGCCTAATTGTCAGGAAATGCAAACTAAATTA
>JAOSBN010026471.1:0-16769 GCA_027563595.1 Erythroxylum suave | reverse complement strand
ATCTCTTTTCTTTACTGTATTTTAATTGAATTTGCTTTATAAAATCTATTTTAGTTATAATTAACATTTTATTCCTACGCAGGAGAAGTCTTTGGGTGTGACACCTACACCCCATCAACTATTTCTGTACACTCATACAAAGAAGCATGACGAGGTGACATTTGTCAACGAACGTTGTAGAGAAGTAAATGTAAGTGAAATTTATGATTTAATAGTAATATTATGCTTCATAATTATCACTTACTAATATATAAACATTGCTTTCTAATAGGACCAAATACAACAAACTATTGAGTGACGGTCTCAGCAATCCAAAAATGTTAATGAGACTGACACTTTCTTCGAAGCAATTGATGGTAGGGATCGTTGTGGGAGGATCTTCGGACTAGGATCATTTGCGAATACTTGTTATTCGCAATCCTCCACGTTAAGTACAGTAGCA
Source organism: Erythroxylum suave (assembly GCA_027563595.1). Lineage (NCBI taxonomy): Eukaryota > Viridiplantae > Streptophyta > Magnoliopsida > Malpighiales > Erythroxylaceae > Erythroxylum > Erythroxylum suave. Next base: position 16,327 of record JAOSBN010026471.1, on the reverse strand, counting down.
TCTGCTAGGCGATCCAACAACTCTCAAGTAGAGGCACTTCAGAGCATAGTGCAGACATTGTTGGAACAGATGCAGTAGATGGAACAAACGATAGCTGTGCAACAACAGTCGTTGGACCAGATAGCTCAGCTCCGTCGGGAGATGGATGAGTTGAAGGCTAGGGGCAATAGGTCACCGGACCAACTAGATGACCCACCAACTCCTGATCAGTAGTGTATAGGTCATTTACTTTGTATTACAGATATTATTATTTACAATGTAACGTTTTTATTACCAATTAAGATATTTTAATTTTTAATTATTAATCAAAATTTCAATTTAACCAAATTAAATATATATTATAAATTAATTTCTAGTATAAATTAAATGTATATATTTAATCATTAACAAATTAAATGTAACGTTTCATCATTAAATATAATGAAAATATTTTTAAAAAAATTTAATAAAAAATTTTACTGACGGAGCTAACAAAATTTCGTCGGTAACTTGTTATAATACACACCGATGGATAGCATATTCCATTGGTAATGTTGAAGCCTATTTACCGAGAACAAAACTTTCTGATGCTAACTTTACATACGGTTAAGGAGCTTCCATCGGCAATTTTAGTGTTGGAAAGTTCTATTCCTTCGGTAATTTACGGACAGAAAAATTGGGACAGTCGGTACATTTTCGTTTATATTACCGATATTAATTGACTATTCGACGTTAAATTTACTGACGAAAATTTAGTGTCTGTCGGTAAAGTTAGCTACGACCGAATCAACGACGTTTTATCCTGTCGGTATATTCCGTCGGTAATCTTTGATATCGACGGAATATTTATTTATTCCGTCGGTATTTTCCATCGCTAAATGACATTTTTCTTGTAGTGCATAACTACACAATCGTGCAAAAGCTGGTTTTCCCTATAATGCATGATCATGCTTAAGCAAGGTCGTGACTTTTTAAGAAGCACGACCGTGGATCATGCATTGTTAAAAGCACGGCCGTACATCTTTCACTACTAATTTATTTATTTACTTTTTTTATTTTAAGAGTCCCCACAAATTTTACCCTTTTTTTTGCCTAAAATAAGTACTGAGTCCTGGGCTCAACATTTTTAGTATCAGATCCCAATGTTTTCAAGGATTCCTAGGCTTAGAATATGTTATACTATGAATTATTATGATGTGTGATGGATTGTTTGCATTCTTAAATTGATTGGTTGCATTGAATGACATACATATTATGCATATATGTAAGAAATATAATTAAAATGAAAAGTAGGCTAAATGATAATGTTTTATTGAAGGAGTAAAATGCCACCTCATAGAAGAACACGAGGAGTTTTGTAAGGATCTGCTACACCTGATTCTCTACCAAAAGAGGAGGGTACTAATGAGTCGAGAGCCCCAGCAATTATTGAGGCAATTGTAGGGCAGGATAGCGAGCCCTTTCAACCACAAATGCCTAAGTCACCTGTTCCTAAGGAACAAATGCCAAATCCTTTTGATCCTAGACAGTTCTAAGCCTTTTCTCAGGCTTTTGTCTAGGCCATGGGCCAGATGCCATCAAATTCTACCCCAGCCCTAACTAAGAAAGGAAGGAAATTTGATAAGTTGAGGAAGCATGGAGCAGTGGATTGTTATGGGACAACTGATCCAGAAGAAGCCGAAACATAATTGAGGAAGACGAAAATAATATTGGAATAGATGAACTGTGAAGATGATGAAAAGATTGTATATACTGCGAGTTTGCTACAAGTGTACCAGGAATCAGATAAAACCACCAGTGTTGACATGGAAGGATTTCCAAGCTGCTTATAAGAAGAAGTATCTGTTTGAGGTGTATATCCAGTAGAAGAAAAGGGAGTTTTTGAGTCTCACCCAGAGGGAGATGACAATGAGTGAATATGAGCATAGATTTACACAATTGTCCAAATATAGAGCTGAAATGATGATGAGAAGAGTAGCTAAGTGCCGAAGATTTGAAGCAGGATTGCATTTGGCCATGAGAGAAAAAGTGGTGGCACAAAATTTATGTGATTTCCAACAGCTAATAGAAGCTACTTTAAGGGTTGAGAATGTGGAAAATATAAAGAGGGCAGTGAACAGAAAGAGGAAAGGAAGAGAACAACTCATAAGGGGAGGTAATGCTCCTATGCCAGGAAGGAGTGCCAGGACTTTCCTTACCCCGTTTGAGGTTAGAAGCAGTGGGGAAGTAGACCTAAATTAACGAGAACCATTTCTTATCAAGCCTCAACTATTGGAGGCAGTAGAAGAGAAGAGGGGGATAGGTCATCGATTCCCAAATGTGATCATTGTGGCAAAATCCATAAAGGGGAGTGTTATCAGTTGACTGGCGCTTGCTTCAATTATGGAGAAAAAGGGCACATGGCTAGACAAAAGGGAATTCAGATGCAAACTTCAAAGAGGGCCGAAACCGTGGAAGTTAAGTCTGCAACTGAAGTGGGCAGTTCTAGTAGAGCCAAGAAAGTAAATCCTCTAGGAAGATCGAGAGGGCAAGCACTAGCCAGAGTATTTGCAATGATGAGGGAGGAAGCAGAAGCAGCTCCAGAGGTTATGACTATTATGGTTAAATTATTTAATCATGATATTATTGTTTTAATTGATCTAGGGTCTACCCACTCATTTATTTCGTCCAGTATGAATATGCATGATAGAAATTTGAATCCTTTAGAATGCCCTTTGATGGTTAGTACCCCAATTGGCCAATTTGTCATTATTAGTCATGTCTATTGAGAGTGTGAAATATACATTGGTGAAGTAAAATTAGTGGTAGATTTAATGCCATTGAAGATGAGGGGATTGGATATGATATTTGGTATGGATAATTTAGAAAAATAATGCCAATTTGAATTACAAATAGAAGACAATATAGTTTGAATTGGACAAGGGGAAAAGGTGGTGTTTGTGGGAGACAGGAAAGTAAGCCAACCTAGATTTATTTCAGCTCTAACAGTAGAGAAACTGTTGAGGAAAGGATGTGAGGCATTATTGGCATATGTGATAGACACAAAGGTAGATGGAGGAAAGTTAGAAGATATTCCTGTAGTCATGAAATTTTTAGATGTCTTTCTAGAGGAACTACTAGGATTACCACCACCTAGAGAGATTGAGTTTACCATAGAGCTTCTTCCTGGCGTGGCACTAATGTCAATTCCACCATATAGAATGCTCTAGCAGAATTGAAAGAGCTTAAGGAGTAGTTAGAAGAGTTATTGGAGAAAGGTTATGTTAGGCCTAGCTCTTCACCTTGGGGAGCTTCGGTTTTTTTGTGAAGAAGAAAAATGGATCCCTAAGGATAGAAAGCTCAATCATGTCACCATCAAGAATAGATATCCTCTTCCTCACATAGATGATTTGTTTGATCAATTGCAAAGAGCTAAAGTCTTCTCCAAGATAGACTTGAGATCGGGTTATCACCAATTGAGAATAAAGGAGTCTGACGTGTGAAAGACTGCTTTTAGAACACGATATAGGCATTTTTAATTCTTAGTTATGCCCTTTGGATTAACTAATGCCCCTGCAACCTTCATGGATTTAATGAATAGAGGCTTCAAGCCTTTCTTAGACCAATTTATCATAGTCTTTATTGATGATATATTAGTTTAGTCCAAGAGTGACAAGGAGCATGAAGAGCATTTAATGATTACCTTGGAGACATTGAGGAAGAAAGAGTTGTATGCCAAATTCGATAAGTATGAATTTTGGCTAAGGGAGTGGTGTTTCTTGGGCATGTAATTTTAGAAAAAGGAGTACATGTAGATCCAAGGAAAGTAGAAGTTGTAGTTAAATGGGAAGCACTTAAAAATGTAACAGAAGTGAGGAGTTTCTTAGGATTAACTGGGTATTACAGATGATTTGTAGAAGGCTTTTCCATAATAGCAGCTCCACTCACCAAATTGACAAGAAAGAGTCAGAAGTTTGTGTAGATAGAAGAATGTTAGAAGAGCTTTGAAGAATTAAAGAATAGGCTCACAACTGCACCGATTCTGATTTTGCCTTTTGATAGTGACAGATATATAATATACAGTGATGCTTTAAGGAAAGAATTGGGGTGTGTTTTGATGCAAGGAGATAAAGTAATTGTTTATGCTTCTAAGCAATTAAAAACTTATAAGATGAATTATCCCACATATGACTTAGAGTTGGCTGCCATAATCTTTGCTTTGAAAATATGAAGACATTACTTATATGGAGTCACCACCAAGGTATTTATAGACTATAAGAGTTTGAAATATTTAATGAGCCAAAAAGAGTTAAATTTGAGACAATGAATGTGGCTAGAATTTGTTGAAGGATTATGACTTGATGATAGACTACTACCTAGGAAAATCTATTGTAGTAGTGGATGCATTGAGTAGGAAATCTACTATGGTACATATAAAGATAGTACACTTTTCATTATTGAAGGAATTAGTTAAACTTAAGGTGACATTTAGGCAAGTCAATTTGATTGTATATTGGCTAATTTTAGAATAAGGGCCGTGTTGAATGAGAAGATTAAGGAATTGTAGGAACAATATTAGTACTTGGTCAAGCATGGAGAAGAAATTAAAAATGGTAAGCCCTCGAAAATAAAGGTAAGAGAAGATGGATTGATGGTGGTAGGCAATAGATCATGTGTTCCAGATATGTAAGAGTTGAAGGGTGAAATTCTTGATGAGGCACATAATGCTTCATATACAATACATTCAGGGAGTATAAGAATGAATAGAGATTTAAAAGAACACCTCTAGTAAAGAGGAATGAAGAAAGATGTTGCAGAATATGCTAGAAAATGCTTGGTGTGTCAACAAGTTAAAGCAAAACATCAAGCACCCGTCGGTAAGCTTAACCCTTTGACTATTCCAAAATGGAAGTGAGAAAAGATTACAATGGATTTCTTGATATGGTTACCAAGGACCAGTAAGAAGCATGACGCAATATGGGTGATTGTCAATAGGTTAACTAAGTCAGTACATTTCTTGTCAATTAGACAAATCAATTCTTTGAATACTTTGGCCAAGAAATTTCATGGATGAAATAATCAAACTTCATAGGATTCCTAATTCTATTGTCTCAAATAAAGATCCCATATTCATATCTAAAATTTGGGAAATTTTACAAGAGGCTTTGGGAACTAAGTTGCATTTTAGCACAGTTTTCCGTTTGTAGACTGACGGCCAATCAGAGAGGACAATAAGAACATTGGAGGCAATGTTAAGAGCTTATGTTATGGACTTCAAAGGCTCATAGGATGATCATCTACCTTTAATCGAGTTTGCTTACAACAATTCCTACCACTCAGGAATTCAAATGGCACCTTATGAAGCTTTCTATAGTAGGATGTGTAGAACTCCTATTTTTTGGGATGAGGAAGGTGAAAGGAGACTTTTAGGACCTGAGTTTATACAAGCTATTTTTGACAAGATTAATTTGGTAAAGAAAAAAATCAAGGCAGCTCAAGACAGCATGAAGAGCTACATGGACGCACATAGAAAGCAGATGAAATATAAAGATAGCAGACAAAGTATTTATTAGAGCCTCTCCATGGAAAGGAGTTTTGAGATTTGGTAAAAAGGGGAAGCTCAGCCCCAGATATATAGACCCTTATGAAGTTATTGAGAAGATTGGGCCTCTAGCCTACAAGTTAGCCTTGCTACCAGAATTATCCAAGATTTATAATGTTTTTCATGTATCAATGTTGAGGAGATGTAGATCAGATCCTTCACACATAGTCCAACCTTCAAAGGTTCGATTAAAAGAGAACTTGACTTATGAAGAACAACCAGTGAAGATTTTAGATTCAAAGGAAAGGGTTTTGAGAAACAAAACTATGAAGCTGGTTAAAGTTTTATGGAAGAACCATGCAAAAGAAGAAGTAACATGGGAACTTTTGGAAGATATGAAGGAAAGTATACATAATTTTTGACTCAGGTAAGAATTTCGAGGACAAAATTCTTTAAGGGGGGAGAAATGTTGGACCCCAAAATTTTTCTTAGAATTTATTCTATTCAAGCATGAGCAGAAATTAGAATTTTGAATTTAGAAAATTTTGGAGTTTAGTTATGGATATATTTATTTACATGTGTTTGCATGTATTAATGGAAATGTTAGAATTAAGTCAAGGAATAAGTAGGAATTAGATTAAATATGGAAGGGTAAGCTTGCAAAAGTAAGAATTTGTCTTAAATTAATAAGAAAAGAAGATGAAGAGAGTCATATAGAAGTAAAAAAGAAGAACCTAGAAGAAACAAGAGGAAGAAGAGCAGAAACTGAAATAGAAAAGAAGAAAAAGGAAAGAAAACGAAAAGAGAAAGAAGAAGAAGGAAAAAGGTTCAGCTAAGTTTTTAGGTATTCTATATCTACTCTTCTTGTTTTGGTAGAAGAAGGAACTAGAGAAAAATAAGATTTTTGTGCTGAAAATAAAGAAGAAGAGAACCAAGAAATCCATTTTCTTAGATTTTCATGGATTTTCTACTAGGTATTAGTCACTTTGGCTTACTTATATCAAGAGTAGTTTAAGTCCAAGCTCAACGTTGATTATTAAAGTTCTATAGATTTTCTATTTATATATTAGTTGAATGAAAATTTGTTCGTTTGAAGGGGACCAAGAAAATCGAAGACAAGAGCAAGAGGAGAGACAAACTTGAGTTTGGATTTACAAGAAAATAGGAGGATAATATATTTATAGTTATTGTGATAATGGGCTAAAATTCTTTCTTGTTTGTATGTTTAATTGTTTGAATTTGAATCATTATGAATGTGGGAAAAATGTTTTATGATTTGATATCATGTTTGCTTTGAAAGTTTTTACTGCATTTGAAATTGATGAAAAACATAAAAGTATAAGAAGCATGAAAGAATGAATATGTTATGAAATGTATGAACATTGAAAAACTTACTTGTGTGAGCAAGACCATTTCGTTCGTCATATGCACGTTGACTAAAAACCTTCTCCCGGATGCCCGCTTGTGACATATGAGCTAGAAAAATGGACTTATTTTGTTCATAGTGTAAACTTCGATTATGCCATTTCTTTCCATGGGATTCTCTTGAGCCATTATGTTTATGCATTGCATCTTGATTTGTTGAGCATGGAGCATACTTGCGTGTTATGTTTTGATGATTAAATGTATATATATGATCTGATTCGAGTGATAATATGTTATTGACTACGTGATTCTTTGAGTTAGAAATGTGGATAAGGTGATTTGTTGAGATTAAAGAGCTATATATATATATATATATATATATATATATGCTTAATTGTGTGTGTGTGTCCCGTTACCGATGACTATAAACGTATTAGCCACTGACCTTCATAGCTCAACCCATTATTTTTTCACTCTTCAGGTGCAGACAAAGCAGATCATTGAACCTTACAAACTTCGACATACTCCAAGAAAAATATGTATCTTTTGTAACTAAGTTAGTCCGAAGACGTTAGGTAGCTTTGCAAAGCATATCAAGCATGAGCATTCGTGTTGTATTTTGGATTATGCTACTATTTTGTCTCTTAATATGCAATTGAAGTTATGTATATACTCTACATTTTTTAGAGATGAAACTCTATTTTGTTTGAGAAATTAATAATAGTGTTGGTGAAGTTTCCTTTGTACACGTTGAAGATTTTCTTCTCTATAAAATTGTTACTTTCAGTTAGGAATAAAAGTACGAGTTGTTTGATGGCTTTTGGATAGATTTTTCTTAGTAAATTATTGTGTTGGGATTATGTTATGTTAGGAGCCTTGTATGTATGGATCGTGTTTGTTGGATTTGGGTCTTTTGGTTTTAGTGAGAATGTATAATAGGTATAGAGGAAAAAGAGGACAAAAATTATGTCCCGACTTTCATGAATAAACTGTATCGATGTAGGAAGAATTAGACAATGTAGTCTTCATGAAAGTTGTATATTTTCCTTTTAGCTTTCTAATGGTATAAATTTTGTAATTTTTTAACTTCACAAGAAAAAGATATGGTCTTTACATGATAGCATCATTGGTGTTGGTAGATGTTGTAACACTATTTCTAGTAGAAATTGTGTCTTGTTTTTAAACGATTAAACTGTATTGATGTAGGCTGAATTAGACAAAGTTGTCAACATAGAATTGTAGCTTGTCTTCCTATCTTTCTAATGACACCAAGTTGGTAATTTTTGGACAGCGGGGTCGAAAGTTATGAAGATTAGAAGTGGAGTGGCAGAGATGGGGTGCACGATCGTGCATGACCAGCCCCTTTATTCCCTAAATGCACGATCGTGCACATGCACGGTCGTGCAAAAGCCTGTTTTCCCTAAAACACACGATCCTGCTTGAGCATGATCACAACTTTTTGAGAAGCATGGTCCTATACATAAAACATGAGCGTGCACTTTTGTGCACGATCGTGCACTTCTTTCACTGCTAATTTTATTTATTTATTTATATTTATATTTTTAAAGTCCCCACGATTTTTACCATTTTTTTGCCCTGAAATAAGTACAGAGACCCAGGCCAAACAGACGTAAATAGTGGAGAAATGGCAGTATAGAAATAATGATATAGAGATTAATTGGTTCTTAATCAAATCTCTAAGTGGGAGATTGTTGGTTTAAATCCCATATTGGTAAAGAGGGAACATAGAATCCTCCATTAAGGCCACATAAGGAGGCACATGTTTAAGGTTTTATACATCCCAAAATCTCTTTCCCATAACCTTGTGTATTAATTCTTGATGTAGATTGTGAGATCATCCACTTGTAATATTTGTTTTCTATAATGGAAAATTGTCTATTCTTGCCCGTGGTTTTTCCCAATATTTGTTAAGGAGTTTTCCATGCTAAATCTTGTGTGTTTTGTCTCAATTTCTTTTATTAGTGTGTTTGCTCTATCCGGTGGAGTCCATCTCCTATTAGTTCAAGAAAATGTTGGGAATCACTTGTGCTGAATGTGAATGAAGACAAAAGATTCAAGTTTGAGGAGGAGTGTTGGAGTAGAAAACTTGAACTAAAAAGTTATTATTAGTTTATGTTATATAGAAATTAATTTAACAAACTTACGTTATTGAGTGGTTATAAATTAGAAGAAATTGTAATTTTTTGTTTGATTTGAGAGATTTTATATAAGGAGGCTTATCAGAAGCATAAAACAGTGTAATATAGAGAAATCATTTTCTCCTATAAATTCTCTCAACTCCTTCTTCCACAAAGAGAATCTAGGTTTTCCTGGTGAATTACTGATCTTAGTTCTTTTTTCATTGTTCAATGGATTCCCTGGGACACTCTGCTTTCATTATTCTATCTTTTCTGTTTTGTCTACTTAGTTGTTGATTCTCCATTGTTTTTGATTTTTTGGAAGTTATTACCTGGTTTGTGGTTGATTATGAATCTTAATATATGTTTCTGTTGTGATTGATTATGAATCTTAAAATATGTTTCTGTTTGTGATTTACTCATTTGGTTTCATTGGCTGGGTAAGCCTTGTAAGAAGTGAAAATTATCAATCAATTACATGATAGGGAATATAGATACTTACGTGTTGGAGACATGATCGTCAAATTATGAAAACACCGAACAAGAGTTTAGTGATGGCTAGGGCTTCCACTGTGACTCCGATCTCTTTGGAAAGTCCAGTTCTCAATGGGGTGAACTGAGTAGAGATTATACTTATGTATATATAGGGAGTGTATTGGGGACCTAACCACAGATAGTAACCCTAGGCCTGCCCATTATAGGCCTTAGGGTTAGGTTAACACCATTAATCACATTAACGATATAAAGTGCTTAAGTCCAATAGGGATCACAATACTAGTGGACCATAGGCATCTCATTAGGGATCATATCATTAGCTTGCTTTTAATAAAATCAAAACCACAATTGATGGTAGCCCACAAAATACATTCTAACATTCTCCCACTTGGGCCAAATCAATTGTTTAACTTTATTTTTGAAAAAACCTTTGAAAATGACTCTCAGGCTAATGAACTAAATTTTGTGCAATGTGGCCACATGTTGAAAAATATATGATCCGTGATGCAGCACTTTAATAGGACTAAGTCTGATCAAAGTCAAATGACATTGAACTATGTCACCCATTACATCCTTCATTGATATAAAATCGATATATAATTACATATATCATCAACCTTGTCGACCAGTCATTAGTATGTAGTGTAGCATGAAAATAACACATAAAGGTGATGCAATAATTAATGTAAGGTGCTGCTTTCAACGTCAGTCCTTACAATTTCTCTTAAATTAGGCTTAAAGCAAGAAATTGTATAGTTCATTATGAACTATAATGCCTTAAACTCCAATATGGTATCAGCCACCAGCACGATGATTGAAAAGGACACCGAGTTCTATAATAGTATCTGCAGACTCAAATATGATGTTGACCAAGAGACATTCTAATCTAATAGAAAATTGAGTCCAAAATTTTGTAACATGTCTCTAACTTTAAGATGGTGTTAATCACGAGAAATGATGATATAAAAAGACACCGAGTTTCAAAATAGCAATTGATATGTTTTCAAAGTAGTAATAAAAGAATATTCAAATCAATTGCATTAAAATAGCATAATCCATGCCAAATGAACATTCAAGTATTTAACAATAAAGTTCTAACAAGACAAGGAAAGATTACATAAATTTCAAAACTGCTCCTTTGAGTCCTTCTTGGTTTTAAAAACCCATTTACAACCAATCACTCTACATTTTTTAGGCAATTCAATAAGTTCCCACACTTCATTATTAGCTATAGACTACTTTTCTTCTTTCATGGCATCTACCCACATATTAGAATGAGCCCAAGACATCGCCTCCTGACAAGATTTAGGGTCAACATTATCCTCAATATCATACGTGTCGTCACTCAGATAAACAAAATAATCATTGGAAATAGCCGGTCTCCTCTGTCTAATTGACCTCCTAAGAGGTACTTACACAATAGGTTTAATGGGTTGAGGATTATCAACTAGGGCAGGAGGGTCAGCAACATTATTAGGAGGATTAACCGGAGCAACAGAATCAACCACATTTTCAACTAGAGGAGAATCAACCAAGTTCTCGACAGGAACAGTAATTGTAGGTATGTTATCAAAGGCAACAGGCAAAGAAACCGACTCATGCACATTAGCAGTGGAATCCACAACAAGAATAACAGCTTCAACCTTGTCCAATTCTAAAAATTTTGAATCCATAAATTCCACAATTCTAGGACCACTTCTAGGACAATAGAACCTATAATGTTTTGCGTGGTCTAGATATCCAATGAAGTCACAATGGGTAGTTTTAGGGTTCTCTAAGGGATTATAGATCCTAAGTTCTGTAGGATACCCCCACCCACGAAAATGGTTTAAACTGGGTTTTCTGCCTTTCCAAAGTTTAAAAGGTGTTTTTGGAACGGATTTGCTTGGAACTTTGTTAAGGATGTAATGGGCAGTTTTTAAAGCTTCTCCCCATAAAAAATATGGAAAATTAGTTCTACTTATCATGCTCCTCATCATATCTTTTAAAGTGCAGTTTTTTCACCTTTTAGCTACACCATTCTGTTTAGGACTACCAGACATGGTGTATTGTGGAACAATTCCACAAGCTTGCAAAAATTCTACAAATGATCCCATATGTTGTTGTCCAGCATCAAGTCTACCATAATACTCACCACCACGGTTAGATCTCACCACCACGGTCAGATCTCACCACCTTAATGACTTTCTTAATCGCTTTTCAACTTCATTTAAAATTTTTTTGAATTTCTCAAGTGCATCATATTTTTCTTTAATTAAATAAAGATAGCCAAATTGAGAAAAGCCGTCAATGAAGGTAATAAAGTACTTGTTACCAAAAATAGTGGGAGATAAAGGTCCACTAATGTTTGTGTGAATGATTTCTAAGAGGCTTAGACTTTTATTTGCATCTTTCTTTTTGGTCTTGGTGAATTTTCCTCTAATGCAATCTACACATGTCCCCAAGTAGTTAAAGTTTAAAGAAGGAAAAATGTTATCTCTTATTAATCGCTCTACCCTTTCCCTAGAGATGTGACCTAAGCGTTTGTGCCACAATAATGAGGATTTCCCTTTTATCCTAGGCCGTTTAGCAAGGGTAGTCTCGACATTGAAAGATGTAGAAAAATTATCAGAAGCGAAAGACAGTTTATGTAAACCATCCATTGAAACACCAAGTCCTATTATTGTAGAATAAAAAACAATTGTGTTTTCCCACCACTAAAAGAAAAGGTAAAACCAAGTTTATCTAAGCAAGAAACTGAAATCAAATTCCTTATAAAGGAAGGTACATAAAAGGTTTTCTTTAAAATAAGTTCATACCCTGAATCTAAAACTAAGGTAACATCTCCAATACACTTCACCGCTATTTCAAGATCATTTCCTACCCTCAGCTTGCTTTCTTTCAGACTTGGCTTCCTCCTTTTTATTTTCTAACCAAGCCTTGAATTTACGACATTCTCCTCTATGGTGTCCCTTGACCTTACAGAAGACACAACAAGGACCTTTCTTGAAGGTAGCTTTCCTAGGACCTCCTTTATTGGTATTACCAAATTTCTTGTGGTCCTAATTTTTATTATCAGCACTATAAGAGTATTTCTTATGTTTCGTATGACTCTTGCTAGAATGGGGTTTAGCCTGAATAGGCAGGAGGGCTAAATCACTCTTTTCTTTCCTAAGTTTCTCTTCCTCAGCCACACATTTGGTAATAAGATCATTAACACTCCACTTCTCATCAATGGTATTATATGCTACTTTGATTTGGGTAAATTCAATAGGGAGACAATTTAAGGCATGGTGAACAATGAAATTTTCATTTAGGTCAATGGATTGGCCTTTTAGTTTGGTTTGAAGGTGAACTATTCTCAGAATAAATTCCCTAACACCCCGTTATGGTCATACCTCATATCCATCAACTCTATCATTAAATATCCAGACCCAACATTATTGGATACTTGGTATCTATCTCCTATGGTAGTAAGAAAATCCTTAGTAGATGTTGTGTCAGGCAAACCACTCAAAAGGTGTTCAGCAATGGTCCTCTTAATTGTAACCAAGCTAAGTCGGTTAGATTTCTCTTACTTAGCCAGAGTCTCTCTCTGTTCAGGTGTACTTCCTTCATCAGGTACGACAGGCATGTCTTCCCTTAATGCCATATCTAGATCAGCTATTCCTAAGGAAAATTATATGTCCTGCCTTCATTTCTTGTAATTTGAGTCAGCTAAAATTTATATGGTCACTTGTAAGACAAAATTCTATGTCCTGCCTCCATTTCTTGTAAGACAAAATAGAATGCATTAATAACAATAATAAGGGCATAAAAATAATAGTAAGGCCCAACTAAGAATCACACCTTCCCCTTTAGGCAGAATGTGCAACCAAAATAAGAACCTCAAAGATGAGCTATGAAAATGAGGGTACACTAATCTTGAAATCCCCTTTGGGCAAATAGATTCACAAGACTATTGTAATCCTCAATAACTCTATTTGAAATTAGGTCTCTAACTAAAACACACAACTACCCCCTTTGGGCACATAATTATATGCGTTAATCAGAAACATTCCTGAAAAAATTATAAAAAATCTTATAAACTACTATGATTGATCCCACTTTGGTGGTAATCACTTATAGAAATTCATGAAACTCTTTATACAGGTATCAAAATATATTGCCCAATACCATAATTCAGTTCAAAAAAAGAAGTAACAATAAAAGACACCTCAATTGATCATGGATCACATTTAATTGCATTCTAAAATAGGTTTTGTGCTTATACAGTTTAATAAACAAGCAAATATCACATGCAATTTAATTAATATATATAAGATATGATTGAGAGAGAGTAACTAATGTAAACATTTCCAAAATAGGGTAATAATAATTTTCAGTATATCAGGTTAAATAAAAAAGTTGGAAAATGCGTTAAATATAATACTATGTAATGTAATATTTTTATAAAAAATATTATATGCAGTGGAAAATTTATAAAATATATATAGAAAAATCAAACTCAAAAAATGGAGCATAACATAAAAACGGACCACAAAAATACATTTTGTGGGCCCCATACACACTTGCACATGCCACGAGTGAGATGGGGCATGTGCAAGACGTGTCTTCTTCTTCTCGTGACGGGTCGAGCATTGCAGAAAAATGGGTCGCAGGTCGCGATCAAAATCCTTGTTTTTGGTTCTGTTTTTCATGCTCAATCTGTTAGAAAACTTGTTTAAATCTAGTTTCTATGAAAAGCCCTCAAGATATTGCAGGAAACACGATGATTTTGTGGATCAAAGATTGGTCAATTTTGTTTTTCAAAATTTGAAATGGGTTCTTCGAAAAACAGCCCCTAAAACTCAATATTTCTTCAATTTAAACATATATCAACACTGAAAAACATGAAGGAAATGTGAATCAACAAAAAAATTAAGATTTCATGTGGATTTGGTAAAATTAGAATTGGGTTTGAGAATCGTGATTTGTATTGCAAAATTCTTAGTGTACAATACTTGAAAAATTTTAAATCATATATCAATAGACTCATGGGATTAAGATCTACAAAAGCCCTAAGGTTTTAGGGATCAATTTTATGAATTTATAATTACCAGAAAATCGCACATATGAACATACAAAAGTATGAAAAATATGATCCGAATTATGAATCATTGACAATAATGATTAGATTCCAAATCACATAATTCCTATGCTCTGATACCAAATGTAAGAAGTGAAAATTATCAATTAATTACGTAATAGGGAATACAGATACTTACATGTTGGAGACATGATCGTCAAATTATGAAAACAATGAACAAGCGTTTGGTGACGGCTAGGGCTTCCACTACGACTCCGATCTCTTTGGAAAGTACAGTTCTTAATAGGCGAACTGAGTAGAGATTATACTTATGTATATATAGGGAGTGCAGTGGGAACCTAGCCACAGATAGTAACGCTAGGCCTACCCATCATGAGCCTTAGGGTTAGGCCTACACTATTAATCACATTAACGATATAAAGTGCTTAAGTACAATAGGGAGCACAATATTAGTGGACCATAGGCATCTCAATAGGGATCATATCATTAGCTTGTTTTTAATAAAATCAAAACCACAATTGATTGTAGTTGACAAAATACATTCTAACATTCTTTCACCCTTCTTCATGGATAGCGTTCGTCTGAGGGCTCATTTTTGATCTAGTTTTATCCATATCTGCTTGTCCTTGCATATAATCATTCAGCTTCTGTACTTATGCATAAGATCTTTAGATGGAGACTTGAATCTCTTTGATTTTGAGATGCCTTAACTAAACATATATTGCCCTTTAGAATGTCTTGATTAAGCATGGTGAGATCTTAATTTTTAAAGCTCTTTCTCCTCTTCTTTTTTTTTTTTGCCTATATCAAGGATCTTGATTTATTTACTTTTATTCATGTGGAAAATTTGGTAGTATATATAATGAGTAAGCTTTGACATCATTATATAGGAACGTGTTTTACCTGAATTTATTCTTACCTTCCTATGGATGTTATAAAGATCAAGTTTGAATGTGTTGATGGTATATCCAACAAAGGATGGTTCATTTGTTACGATAAAGGTTTTGTTTTTTGTTAGAGCTCGAGATCTAACTAGATTGGCCTCTATGCCACTGGAGGTTACATCTGATAGTACGTCTGGTGATTGTCTGACTAAGCTTGTGTTATGTTTCCAGGCCTTGAAGAACTTAAGAGGTTGTAGTGTTCTTGCTCCAAAAATGAGGTATATATAGTTGAATTAGCAATGGTTAAAGAAGAGGATGAGTTGGCTATTATACCTTCCTTAAGTGGCGGCTAATTGCTTCATTATGTATTTTGAAGCATATCAAAAAGCCAAATCATAAACTATTAAAAGTTTATGCTTATGAAATATGTTGGTGTATGCCCTTGCATCCAATTTTGGTTGTACATCTAATAGTATAAAATTTGTTTTATTCAATAAAAAGGCATTCTTTATTTTTGAATATTTTTAATTATTTAATTATTAACCATAAAGATAAAATCCCTGGAATAATTGTTATGAAATTAGAAATTATAGTATGATTATAATTATGAGATTTGAATTGCATTTGTTATATTATTCCTAAAATGTTCCTATTCGTAGTTTTATCAAGACGGTTATTGATGAAATGGTTAGACTAGCACATATTTGTTTATTTCTTACGAAGAAAGTAATTGATCTCATAGATTAAAATGTTGAGACACTTAAACAAATATGTGGGTGCTTATTAGAGAAAAAGTTCATTGAACTGACCCAATTATGAGAATCCCGAATGGAACATTACTTGTGTGTCTGTGGATTATCTCATTATGATGGTTGTA
>JAOSBN010026413.1:0-16771 GCA_027563595.1 Erythroxylum suave | reverse complement strand
CAATTACCATACATTCCCTGATTTGTGAGAGACTTGAGCTAGAATTTTGAAGGTGCATCATACACTCAGATCACAAATTCGAGGAGACAGAAGCTGCAACATTTTTGTCTGTTGAAGGCTTGCGTGAACAGTGCACTAAGTGCTTGACATTTTACTTCAATCAGACTCAAGGCTCGACAGGATGTGGGCTGAAGGTGCATTCTTTAATCAGTTAAGGGGGCATCTTCAAAACGAGGTTAGTGCAACTAGAAAGATTCGCAGGAATTTGGCTTGTGAAAAGATTTTCGTACAGGTCCAGTGTCTGCAGCCTACAGAAATTATCGATTTCAGCAGGAATCTCCAGACTGAAGCAGTTGTTTGATAGCATTAGTACCTGCAAAAAGCTCAAATTTCCCACGAATGGTGATTGAGACCCTTGTAGTTTCTGTGAGGTTAGGTTCAATCCGGTGACTCTCTGGTGGCATTTGCCGCAGGAAACCCCGCGCCATTGACAGAAATGTACAGACTTGTTCCACGAGCTCATGATGTTGAATGGGTCACTGGTAATCTTGGCTTTAATCTCAAGCAATGCCTGTTGATCTCTGTCACTTCCACTTTCAGCCACAGTACTGTCAAGACAAAAAAGAAGCACCAATAGTAAGAATAGAACAGCTTTGGAAGATAAATTGTGCTATTGCAGGCCCTGCTTCTGTCAAGAAAACCGCTATATCTATGGAGCTTACAATCAACAAGCTGATAGGTGTTGATGCTGGTACATACTGACCACCAGGCCGTTTCTAGTATTTTATAGACTAAATAAAGTAAAAAAAAGGCTCTTATTACCTAATTATACAAGAGCTTTCTTCCGGTCAAAATTTGATGATACCAAATCAAACATTACATGGCCTGTTCCCTACAGAGGCCTACTTTGATCTTTCTAGAAATTATCTAAATTTCTACTAATTTTTTTCATTACTTGTCATTGGCATTTTAGCTAGACTTAAGTAGTCTTCTTTGTCATCTAAATTTTTTCTGTTTCTCTCATTTGGTTTGAAAAACTTGAGCAAAATATGGGAGAAATGTTAGAATGTATTTTGTGGGCTACAATCAATTGTGTTTTGATTTTATTTAAAATAGGCTAATGATATGATCTCTATTGAGATGCATATGAATCAATAATATTGTGATCTCTGTTGGACTTAAGCACTTTGTATAGTTAATGTGATTAATGGTGTAGGCTTAACCCTAAGGCCCATGATGGGCAGGCCTAGTGTTACTGTCTGTGGCTAAGTCTCTACTATGCTCCCTATATATACACATGTATAGTCTCTCCCTAGCTCGCCCCATTGAGAACTGTATTTTCTAAAGAGATCGGAGTTATGGTGGAAGCCCTAGTCATCACCAAACGCTTGCGCAGTGCTCTCACAATTTAATGATCATGTCTCCATCACGTAAGTATCAGTGTTTCCTATTACGTAATTGATTCATAATTTTCGCTTCTTACATATGGTATCAGAGCTAAGGGAATTATGTGATAAGGAATCTGATAATTATTATTGATGATTGAGAATTAGGATCATAATTTGCACTTTTATATGATCATATGTGTGATTTTCGTGTTATTGTAGATTCGTAAAATTGATCCCTAAAACCTTAGGGCTTTTGTAGATCCTAATCTCATGAGTCTATTGATGTATTATTTTTTATTTTTCATGCATTGTATACTGAGAATTTTGGAACAAAAATCACGAGTTGGGGCTTATTTTTGAACCCGATTCAAATCCATATGAAATACTATTTTTTGTTGTTGATTCATGTTACCTTCATGGTTTTCGGTGATGATATGTGTTTAAATTGAAGAAAAATTGAGTTTTATGTGACTGTTTGTCGAAGAACATGCTTCGAATTTTGTAAACCGATTTTTTAACGTTTTTGATCCACAAAATTAGCATGATTCTTGCAATTTTTTTAGGGCTTTTCATTGCAACTAGATTTAAATAAGTTTCCCTTCTGATTAAGCATGAAAAACGAACCAAAAGACAAGGATTTTGGTCGCGACTCGTTTTCAGACCCGCCACCCATTTTTCTGCAACGCCCAACCCGCCAGAGGAAGAAAAAGACTCGTCCTGCACACGCCCACTCTCACTCGTGGTGCCTGCAGGTGCTGTAGGGCCCACAAAACATATTTTTGTGCTCTGTTTTTTTGTTATACTCCATTTTTTGAGCCAGATTTTTTATATAATTTTCATAATTTTTCTGCTGCATATAATATTTTTTATAAAAATATTACATTACATAGTATATTTTATGCATTTTCCAGCTTTTTTATTTAACTTGATACACTGAAAATTATTATTACCCTATTTTGGATATGTTTACATTAGTCACTCTTTCTCATTCATATCTTATATGTACTTATTAAATTGCATGTAATATGTGCTTGTTTATTCAACTATATAAGTACAAAACCTATTTTGGAATGCAATTTAAATGTGATCCATGATCAATTGAGGTGTCTTTCATTGTTACATCTTCTTTTGAATTGAATTATGGTATTGGGCAATATATTTTGATTCCTGTATGAAGAGTTTCACGAATTTTTATGGGTGATTACAACCAAAGTGGGGTCAATCATAGTAGTTTATAAGGTTTTTTATAATTTTTCAAGAATGTTTATGATTAATGCATATAATTACCTGCCCAAAGAGGGTAGTTGTGCATTTTAGTTGGAGACCTATTTTCAAATAGAGTTATTGAGGATTACAATAGTCTTGGGGATCTATCTGCCCAAAGGGGATGAAATTTCAAGATTAGTGTACCCTTATTTTTATAACTCTTCTTTGAGGTTCTGATTTTGGTTGCACATTCTACCTAAAGGGGAATGTGTGATTCTTAGTTGGACCTCATTATTATTTTTATGCCTTTATTATTGTTATTAATGCATTCTGTTTTGTCTTACATAGTTTCCTTTACTATGAATAATAGTCAGGTGACCATAGAAATTTTAACTGGTCAAATTACAAGAAATGGAGGCAGGACATAGAATTTCCTTAGGAATAGCTTATTTAGATATGACACTAAGGGAAGACATGCCTGTCATACTTGATGAAGGAAGTACACTTGAACAGAGAGAGAGTCTGGCTAAGTGCGAGAAATCTAACTGACTTAGCTTGGTTGCAATTAAGAGGACCACTGTTGAACACCTATTGAGTGGTTTGCCCGACATAACATCTGCTAAGGATTTTCTCATTGCTATAGGAGATAGACACTAGGTATCCAATAATGCTAAGTCTGGATATTTAATGAAAGAGTTGATGGATATGAGCTATGATCATAATGGGGGTGTTAGGGAATTTATTCTGAGAATGGTAGAATAAATGGTTCACCTTCAAACCAAATTGAAAACCCAATCTATCGACTTGAATGAAAATTTCATTGTTCACTATGCCTTAAACTATCTCCCTATTGAATTTACCCAAATCAAAACAACATGTAATACCATTGGTGAGAAGTGGAGTGTTAATGACCTTATTACCAAATGTGTAGCCGAGGAAGAGAAACTTAGGAAAGAAAAGAGTGATTTAGCCCTCTTAACCATTCATGCTAAACCCTATTCTGGCAAAAGTCATATGAAACATAAAAAATACTCTTATAGTGCTCATAACAAAAATTAGGACTACAAGAAATTTGGCAATACTAATGAAGGAGGTCCTAGGTAAGCTACCTTCAAGAAAGGTCCTTAATGTGTCTTCTGTAAGGTCAAGGGACACCATAGAGGAGAATGTCGTAAATTCAAGGCTTGGTTAGAAAACAAGAAGAAATCTAGAGGCAATCATTTTGCTTTTACCTGTTTTGAGTCTAATCTAGTTGATGTCCCCATAGATTCTTGGTGGTTTGATAATGGTTCCACTACCCACATTTTTTTGTCCTTACAAGGGTTCACAAACATGAGGAAGCCGAATCTGAAAGAAAGCAAACTGAGAGTAGGAAGTGATCTTGAAACAGTAGTGGAGTGCGTTGGAGACTCTAACTCTTACTGTTTGTGGTAACAAGTACTTTGTCACCTTCATTGATAACTTTTCCCGATTTGGCTATCTTTATTTAATCAAAGAAAAATCTGATGCACTTAAGAAATTCAAAAATTTTAAAATTAAAGTTGAAAAGCAATTTAGAAAAGTCATTAAGGTAATGAGATCTGACTGTGGTGGTGAGTATTATGGTAAATTTGATGCTGGACAATAACATATAGGACCATTTGCCAAATTTTTGCAAGCATGTGGAATTGTTTGATAATATAACATGCCTGGTAGTCCTGAACATAATGGTGTAGCCGAAAGGCGAAACCGCACTTTAAAAGATAGGATGCGGAGTATGATGGGTAGACCTAATTTGCCAAATTTTTTATGGGAAGAAGCTTTAAAAACTGCTCTTTACCTCCTTAACAGAGTTCCTAGCAAATCCATTCCAGAAAAACCTTTTGAACTTTAGACAGGTAGAAAACCCAGTTTAAACCATTTTCGTATGTGGGGTTGTCCTGCAGAAGTTTTTTCCTTTGCCTATTGCCATTGATAACATACCTAAAGTGACTGTTCCTGTTGAGAACTTGGTTGATGCTCCTTTAGTTGAAAATGTGGTTGATTCCACTGCTCCGGTTGACCCTCCTAATAATGTTGCTAACCCTCCTATACTAGTTGATAATCCTCAACCCATTAAACCTATTGTGCAAGTACCTCTTAGGAGGCCAGTTAGACAGAGGAGACCAGCTATTTCCAACGATTACTTTTTTTATTTGAGTGAGGACATGTATGATATTAGGGATAATGTTGACCCTAAATCTTATTAGGAGGCGATGTTTTGTACTCATTCTAATATGTGGGTAGATGTCATGAAAGAAGAAATGCAGTCTACTGTTAATAATGAAGTGTGGGAACTTATTGAATTGCCTAAAATTGTAACGTGATCGGTTGTAAATGGGTTTTTAAAACCAAAAGGAATCGAAGGGTCAAGTTGAGAGATATAAAGCTAGGCTAGTAATGAAAGGTTTCACGCAAAGAGAGGCCATTGACTTCACTAAAACTTTTTCCCCAGTGTCCAGTAAAGATTCATTTAAAGTTGTCATGGCTTTTGTGGCACATTTCGATATGGAGTTACATCAAATGGATGTCAAGATAGCTTTTTTGAACTGTGATCTCCTTGAGGAAGTATACATGCAACAACCTAAGGGTTTTCAATCAAATGGTAATGAGCATTTAGTGTGCAAATTTAAGAAATCTATTCATGGTCTGAAACAGGCTTCTAAGCAGTGGTACCTGAAATTTGATGAAGTTGTTACCTCCTTGGGTTTTGAAGAAAATAAAGTTGATCAGTGTATATACCTGAAGGTCAATGGGAGTAAGTTCATTTTTCTCATTTTATATATTGATGACATTCTGCTTGCTAGCAATGATCTTGGCTTGCTGAATGAAACTAATCAGATGCTAACGAAGCACTTTGATATGAAGGATCTTGGTGAGGCAAGTTTCGTGCTGGGAATTGAAATTCACAGGGATAGATCTCGTAACTTGCTTGGCTTGTCTCAAAAAGCTTATATTAATAAAATCTTAGAGAGATTAGACATGCAAAACTGTAAACCCAATGATGTGTCGATCGTCAAGGGTGACAAATTCAATAAAAACCAGTGTCCTAAGAATGAAATTGAAAAAGTAGAGATGAAGAACAGACCATTTGATAGTGCAGTGGGGAGTTTGATGTATGCTCAGGTTAGCACTAGACCTGACATTGCTTATATAGTTGGCATTTTGGGTAGGTACCAGTCTAATCCTAGTAATGCTCATTGGGTAGCTGCTAAGAAAGTGATGAGATACTTGCAAAAAACCAAGGAGTATATGCTTTTGTATAGAAGAGTTGACAACTTAGAGATAATAGGGTATAGTGACTCAGATCTAGCCAGGTTCTCTGATGATATGAAATCGACTTCTGATTACATCTTTATGTTGGTTAGGGGTGCGATGTCTTGGAAGAGCAAGAAGCAAACTATGGTTGTGTCCTCTACTATGCAGGCTGAATTTGTTGCTTGTTATGCGGCTGCTACTCATGCTGTTTAGTTGAGAAATCTGGTGACAAGACCTTGTATTGTGAATTCCATTGCTAGAAGTCTCAGAATCTATTGTGATAATAGTGCAATAGTGTTTTACACTAAAAATAACAAGACTGCTAGTGGTTCTAAGCACATGAAATTAAAGTATCTGACTGTCAAAGACTTAATGAAGAATAAAGAGATAGTCGTCAAGCATATAGCTATAGAGTCCATGCTAGCTGATCCCTTAACCAAGGGTCTTTGACCTATAGTGTTCCAGAAGCACGTTGAAGACATGGGAATTTTAAGCTCATTTAATGTGCTTGATTAGTGGAGGTTTTGAAATATATGTAATCTTTCCTTGTCTTGTTAGACCTTTATTATTGAATAGTTGAATGTTCATTTGGCATGGGTTATGTTATTTTAATGCAATTGATTTGAATATTCTCTTATTACTCTTTTGAATACATATCAATTGCTATTTCAAAACTGGGTGTCTTTTTAGATCATCATGTCTTATGATTGACATCATCTTAGAGGTAGAGACATGTTACAAACTTTTGGATTCGGTGTTCTATTAGATCAGAATGTCTCCTGGTTAACATTATACTTGAGTTTGCAGTCACTATTATAAAGCTCGATGTCCTTTTCAATCATCGTGCTGGTGGTTAACACCATATTGGAGTTCAAGGCATAATAGTTCATAATGAACTATACAATTTCTCTTGCTTTAAGTCTATTTTAAGAGAAATTGTAAGGATTGACGTTGAAAGTAGCACCTTACATTAATTATTGGATCACCTTTATGTGCTATTTTCATACTACACTACATGCTAATGACTGGTCGACAAAGTTGATGATATATGTAATTATGTATCGATGTTATATCAATAAAGGACGTAATGGGTGACATAGTTCGATGTCATTTGACTTTGATCAGACTTAGTACTATTAAAGTGCTGCATCTTGGAACATATATTTTTCAACATGTGGCCATGTTGCACAAAATTTAGTTCATTAGCCTGAGAGTTGTTTTATTTTATTTTTCAAAAATAAAATTAAACAATTAATTTTGCCCAAGTGGGAGAATGTTAGAATGTATTTTGTGGGCCACAATCAATTGTGTTTTGGTTTTATTAAAAATAGGCTAATGATATGATCCCTATTGAGATGCCTATGATCCACTACTATTGTGTTCCCTATTGGACTTAAGCACTTTTATACAGTTAATGTGATTAATGGTGTAGGCCTAACCCTAAGGCCCATGATGGACAGGCCTAGGTTTACTATCGGTGGCTATGTCCCCACTGCACCCCCTATATATACACATATATAGTCTCTCTACAGCTTGCCCCATTGAAAACTGTATGTTCTAAAGAGATCTGAGTTGTGGTGGAAGCCTTAATTGTCACCAAACACTTGCGTAGTGCTCTCACAATTTAATGATCATGTCTCCAACACATAACTATCTGTGTTCCCTATCACATAATTGATTCATAATTTTGGCTTACAAGAAATTCTCCTTGTTTTGATCACAAAAGGTCAAGACATGATGATGTTGAAATTGAATCTCCATTAAACTTTTGGCTAATGCTTGTTGTCGTGTAGGACTCGTGATGGGTAAAAATGTGACATTCAGAAGTGAAGCTTAGAAGCAAGGACTGTGAATTTGTGATCGACTAATTGCATGCATGACGGGGTCCAACTCTCTGACACAGACATGCCTCTCCACTTATTTCTATGTCAACTTGGACGTGCGAATCCTCTTTTGACAATCCTCCACTTACAAGTCTTGTTGGATTTATGCCCATGACCTAATCTTTGCGTAATAGATTGAACATTTTTATTTTGTGATTATTAACTTTATTTAATAATATGACAAATGATTATATTATCATATTATGTTTATTGCTTTTATCCTGATATGATAAGTTCTTAATTAAATTTATACATTTGTGATCATAATGAAGATTACGATAATGAGAGTCAAGTCTTTAGGGTTTAATCTAAAAGTGTTCTTGATCGTAGGATCATCAAATAAGGACTTTAATGATCCGGTTAGATCAATATATATGTAATAGTATCTATTGGATAGATATTAGCAGATCTCATTTGTTAAGTTACATATATAGATGATGTATATGAATATTTGATCATTGAACTAACCAAATTGAGAATTCCTAATGATTAATATTACGTATGAACTATCAAGTGGGATATTCCCATAAGGATTTAAATGTATATTTTCCTTTGACCTGAGATCATCATAGTAATTAATAGGTCACTTATTATGTTTTGATGTCGAACACCTAGTGTTTAAAAATGCTAGTTAAATGGTCATTGGATATAGTTAAGTACATATCTGATTAGTGGTGAGTCAAAATAGGATCTATCAACTCTAGGTAATGAGTTGAGCTCAATGTTGTCATTGATCTTAATGGTTGTTTCAAGACCTTAGCCAGGGCGATTGAATGAGTGAGGAAAGGAGTTTTTTAAGTCATTTGCCAATCATTAATGATCAACATGCAACATAGTTGAGTTATCTAATAGAGTTTGACAGTTAAATCATACCTTAAGATAATTCGGAGTTGCAATGATGGAGGGTAATAATATATCATCCTTAATATGTCAAACAATCTATTTGACATATTATTATATGTTTTGCTTGCACAGAAAATATAATTAATATTTAAAGCTCTCTTGTGCGAAATAAATAAATAAAATAAAATAGTTTTATTTTATTCCCTTTTATAAATATATATGAAATTGTGTGAGAGCGCATGCGTGTGTGTGTGTGCATGCGTTTTGTTTTTTCAACCAGACACAGCTTTTCATTTTATTAATATTGAAGTTAGTTGTTTTATTCTAAAGTGAGATGTGTGTACGTGTTCAAAGGTATAAACGAAGAGAAATAATTTTTTTTCTCTCTCATTTTTGAACGTTTAAATAAGCGTATAGAAGAAGTATGTCTTTCACCTTGAAGAAGTTGGTCTCTGATTTTTTAAACGTTTAGTTAACGAATGAGAAGTGAGTCAGACATACTCTATTCACTTTGTACTTTTAAATCAAAAAGAGCAAAAGAGAAGAAAAAAATTGTCTTCTCCCATCTTCAAAATTTAACCATAATTATATCAAATGTTAAAAGCGAAACATATTTTTTGGTGTACAATATATAAGGATTTTAAAATTTTGAAAATTATTATTAATTCATTCCCACTAATTTTAGGTATTTATTTTACCTTTTCTTACTATAATTATGATCATCAAACGCAATAAATAAATTTAGGATTATAATTTTTGTCTCCCTGCAAGTTTTTCAATGGTATATCCTGCGTTTTCTCACTAAGAAACAGCCAAAACCAAAGTCAACCTCCGACATAGTAATCTTAGAAACACAAGCCCTAGTTTTTGTACAAAATCAGAATGTTGACGAAACAATTATGGCGACGACGATTAATGATAATTGATTAGGCAATAAAAGTCGCCCCACGCAAAATTCGCCTCCTGCGTACACCCACGCAAAACATAATTGATAAGGCAATAATAATAATAATAATAATAATAATAATAATATTATAATAATAATAATAATAATAATAATTATTATTATTATTATATATGCATATATTTTTTCCTTCGTCATGTCAATATATATAATATTATCATTATTATTACATATGCATATATTCTTTCCTTTGTCATGTCAATATATCATAAACATCCTCTTTATTAATTAAGACTTTTATCGATGGTAGTAATTGATGGTGATGTTGTATTAATTCAAATTTGGGAAAGTCAATTTAAATGGTGCAAACAAATTTAAACTAGTTTAGTCAATGTGATATCATTTAATTTAAGAATAGAAGACATAAATCTTTTGTATCAGTGAAGAGATTTAAAAATTTTCTTTTGTTTATAATTTTATAATTTTTTATTTTTTATAGAAGAGTCTCTTCGCTTAAAATTTGATTAAAAAATAATGAAAAATTCAAATGATACAAACATTATATGTGGGTTAATCAAATGTCATTGATATAGTAGTATAACTTAATTTTTAAATTAGATATAAACCAATTAAATTTAACTTAAATTATTAATTTAAAATAATTATAATAAATTATTAATTAGAGTGTATTTTAATTAACTTGGTTCAAATTTAAGAGTTAGGCTAAATTGTTTTGCAAATAATATTTGACTGATCCATATGTAATATTTATGTATCATGTATTTTTTATTATTTTTTAGTCAAACTCTAAAAGATAGAGTTTTTTTTAAAAATCAAAAATTACAAAAAATCTAAAGATTATAGAATACAAAAATTGGAATTGAATGACTATTTTTAAATTTAAATTAAAAATATCTAGAAATCCTTATAAAAAGTTAAGAAGAAACTTTATGAATTTCAAGTTGTCTTTCTATTTTATTATATGTAAAAAGTTAAGAAGAAACTTTGATGTTTCGAATTAAAGAGGACCTTATCAAGTTTTAGATTCCTCTTAATGAGATTTTTTAACAAATTTTGCATCCATTAAATAAGGTAAAGAAGAACCTTCTTATAATACTTATGTTTTCTACAAGCAAAGAGTAACTTTTATAATCTTTCTCTAAAATGAAAGTAACCATACTTACAAAAGAATGTACAATCTTTCGTAACTTTTATAATCTTTCTAGAGTTCAGTGACGATTTCTAGAAATCGTCACCAAATAATTGACATTTTTCAAAATTGTTAAACTAACATTTTTATAATAGTTAAGACATGTTTTATTAGATATTTGTTTTGAATGTTTACAACGTATTATTGACAAAAACATACAACATAATTTTAAGTGTTAAATAGTAGTATTAATTAATCATTAGTATTTACTAATATTGCAAAATTTAGTTATAAAAAATTTAAATAATTTTATCAATATAATAATATGATATATGGAGTAGTACGAACTTTGAATTAGAAGTTTAATAATTCATACAATCATATAACCAGAATAATAATACTCCACATTCAATAGTATGCAGCTTGATCCCTAACTAATAGAGAGGTTGGTTGACAAATTCTTACTGATACAACAATAAATCAACTTTAAAGTTGAGTTCAGTTGATTGACTCGATAAATGACAATAATATAATTATTTATTTAGATTCCAAGTGATAGGAGAGTCGGTAAAGGTAAATGAGTCTCCGATGTCTGAATTCCTGAGAAGGGTCCTTGCACATTCGAAGGCATCAATTGAAATAGTAACAATTCTTCCCTTAGGTGCAGGGTCTTTCACACCCTCTTGCAACAGCTTTTCTGCTATAGCTAAACTTGTGGAGGATATAGTGAATGAATTGCTAGATTTAGTACCTAAAACACAAGCAGTATAGAACTTAGATATTGTCAGATTAGTAAACCGTTAAATGAATCGAAATCGGAGTGACATGCATACGTAAATGAGTAGATGAAGTATGTGAAATTGACAAATTTTCCAAAACAACTGATTTTCCTAATCCTTTACGTCTGTTGTGACATCACTTCTGACTCCATGGGCATACATATCATCTTTGAGACTCAAGGAAGTTTAAAAGAACATGTAGTATAAATCATTAAATGTGAATATATATAATAGCTTCATAAAAGGAAATGAGATATACATAATAAGGAAAGTGACACTGTTCGGATCATACTAAACACCTTGAAGCAGAAGATCGACAATGGAAGGCAAACAATGATTATTGTATGAAGTGGAGATTTTTTTTGCATTGTTGGTTTTTTCAGTAGGGACAATTTTGTCACATTTCTCCCAACGGAATGAATTAGGGTCATCTGGAACTAGTCTTCATGTCAACATTTCTTGATTAATAATATTAAGAGTTATATTCTACAAATGTCGATTTAGAATAAAATGATGATATGTTTAACTTTAATTTTGATAATAAGTGAAACTAGTTCAATTTAGCACTTATACATCTTCAATGTGCCTAATGATATAAAAGTTACTCTTACTAAAATTTCAAAAATCTATTGTGTACCTTGTATCACATGCAAAATTTAGAATTTAAAGTAGAATAGACATGAGTATGTTCTTGATGTGCAGAAATATAGTATTTATCTATATTTATCTATATTACTATTAATGGAAATGAATAAAAGCAAAATACTCTTGAAACAATTTCATCAATGAAGAAACAAAGCTTTGATGATACTAAGCGTTAAAGGTTGTTGGGAAGATAGACATGAAGAAATAACAAAGATAGACAATAAATCATTTTCAAAACACAACCATAAACACAACTCATACATCAAATGCATAATTAAGAATTCACAATAAACACCTAAAGGTATAGGTTAAACTTAACACAACTTTGTTGATGAAAATAAAACAAAAGAATAATATAGATTCAGTAAATAATCATTCTTCGATGATGATGAGTACAAGACATAACCCAAACAGAAGAGAGAATTTTGGATTGGTGTTGACGACTTGAACGAAAATGGAGCTTTTATGTTTTCGTCTTTGAAAACCTAATACAAGATGACATCATTTTTCTAGTTTAGGTAAACGATGTCATTTATTGTTTGTTGTAGTTGTTTGAAAGTAGTATTAATTAATTTGCTATGTTCTATTGTATTTAGTCGACAAGCGTCATATGCAACGACTAATACATGGTTCATCACTAAAGCTCGCCGGTTCATAAATAGGTTTTAATAAATTTATTTACCTATTCCAAATAAAACATATTTTGAATTAAAATTAAATTATTCAATTGAAAACTATTTTCAAATTAATTTGTTGACCGTTCAAATAAATTAAAATTGACTTACAATTTTCAGAAAATTATACATTTTCATTATTATAATTTCAAAAAACATATTTGAAAAATTAAACATTTTAATTGATGTAATTTCGAAAAATAAATAATAATAATTTTACAAGACATTGTAATATAATTATAAAACTATATTCTAACAAATTATATTTAAAGATTAGTCATTCTAAAAAAAAGTAAATGAAGAACAATTGCATATATAAGTGAGAAGATTAAATTTTCATTTTGTTATTGGTAGTAGAAAAAACTCACATATGTTAATTAATTAAGAAAATTAATAATGTAAGGAAAATGGTTGGGTTTTTGCAACATTTTATATAATTGGTAGCGAAATTTGAGTGATAGGTGATGAAATTTGTGACCGTCGGAAAAGGTTAAAGGTTTAGTTGTGGTGACGATTTATCAATTTGGTAGCAAAATGTTGTACATTTTGCAACGTTATCTAGTTTTTGTAGCAAAAGTATAACATTTTGCGACGAAATATGGAATTCGTCGCGAAATGCATGAAATTAGAATAATAGAACTACGTCATTTTCCACGTTTTCCAAATGTAGTTGTGATGATTATCGAATATGGTCGGCAAATATTAGGCATTTAACGACGAATCGTAGTTTCGTCGCCAAATGTTGCAATAGTAAACAAAAATTTAGGTGGGACATCGTTGTTTGTTTCAGCACAAACAACAGTTCGATTCTACAGGATCAAACCAGACCTATGACACTTAAGGAATGATGGAAGGGAATCACAAAAGAGGATAATAGAATTATAATAATAAAAAGAAAAAGAAATGAATAGAAAATGAATAAATAAAAATAAAAATGAAGTAGAAGAGCCTACATTCCAAATAAACAAATTCAAACTTCCCACCTTACCAAAAATTTAACCCGAAGCCCCTCCGCCCCCAGCCCACCTCTGTGTTTTCTTCCTCCTCTCTCCCATTGATTTTTTTTGCTATTTTTGACCCTTGTTTGTGCAACTTTCTCTTCTTATCTTCGGTTGTCATCTAGTGTCTCCCTGAAGTTGAACTCAAACTAGTAAGTCTTTCTTCGATTTGTTGTGGTTTTGTGTTTTGTGTTTTGTGTTATTTTTGTTAAATGCTATGTTCTTCATAGCAAACGTATGATAAGTTGTTGCGTTGTTTGCATGGATTGAGGTTGTTGATTGTTGGGTGGGTGTTTGAATGTGATAATGATGGTGAAGAAAGGGGACAGACACGATAAATGGTTAAAGTTTTGAGGGTGTTATGTTATGGTTATAAGGTACTCAATAAAAGTCTTGTGGGGGTTATAATTGTTTTGTTTTGATCCAACTTGTTTTATACGATTTGAAATGGTGTTGAAAGATCAGTAACTCCTACTTCCTATCTCCAACTTTCTTCTATCTTTATATATATACATAATTCTTTATTAATCTCTATCATCACTTGGAGTTCTCTGTTGTTTTTTGTCTTTTTTAGAAGAAAAATTTGAAGAACTTTCTGTAACCCTACTTGGAGTATATATAATCACTTTCTTTTTAGAGGTATGATTTGGTTCCTTCCTTCTCTTATCCATGTTTTCTGTATTTTAATTTGTTTTCAACATGTACGAGGAATGTTATGATGTAAGGAGTTTATTTGTACACGTGTTGGACATTTTTATGCTCCACTGTGAATAATAGTATCACTATGCAACTACTAGATACCAAAGTCCATATTGATTAAGTCGAGCAGCTTGGATAGGGATTTTTTTTGGTCATAGATTAATTTCTAGTGCATTTTTACAAGTATATAAGAAATATTGGCAAGACAGAAGAAATTGGCATCGGTATGTGCATGACTAACTTAATAAGTGTATTTAATGTTTTTATTAATATTGATGCAAGAATTAATGATTTAGATAATGTATTGGTGTTGAATATTTTTATAGTCCCTTTAGAATAAACATTGGTGGTGTTACTTCATTTATTGATGAATTGACAAAGATTATGATATTTGAATCCAACTATGGTGTTAAGAAGAACCTATCTTGAGCATTGATGCATTGTAGTATGATGTTTATACTGAGTGATAATACAAATCCAATGGCATTATGCTAACATAATAAAATATTGAAGTGGGCTATAAGTACATCTCTTAGGGAAGGTGATGATGTATTTCAAGCTCAAATATGAAAAAGTTTCATGGTCAACAAATGATGAATTGATCACATAAGTACTTTTATCCCCGTCAATTCTTAGAACCATTAACTTTTTATCTAACTAATGCTCAAGTAAATTCATATGCTTTATGAAACAACATAATTACTTCATATTTATTCTTATATGATTTTACTCACTAACAAATTAATATAAACATAATTGTAAACATCATAAAAGATGAAAATATAGTTTCTATATAAATAAGCATACCTAACAAATAACTATAGTATAATATCAAAGTTGATAAAGTTTATAACCTTGAACTTTTACACATGGACCAATAACTAAAGTGGTAGTTGGCTTATAACGAAAAATCTTGATAAGAGACCTATTAATGGTCAATGCCTTTCTAATTTTGCAAAAACAAGGTCATCTTTAACAATTATAAGTCTTATGGTCGCTCACTAATTGAAATTTTTTATATTGTAAAGAAATAAATAAGAAAGGCTCCACTTTGATTTAACAATTTTTTAATAGGAATAGAGAACTATAAGTAGGTATTGAATAATGGTTTGTCTTCTTTTTACTAAAGTTCCTAGGCTTATTTTTGTTTAAGGAAAATTCAAAGCATTTAAGAAGAGCTAAAGAAAATGAATACGAAAAATTTTAGCAACTTTACTTGTTTAGGAATCTAGAGCCATACTCATCTCTAAGCTCATTATGAACTTTGTTAATGTCCAAGGGTCCTTCTAAAAGAGAAAAGAGCTCGATTAAACTAAAATATTCACTTTTAAAGTAAAGATTTAGAGTGTAATGGATCAAAGGCGGTAACAAAAATACTAGCCTTTTCCCTAAGTCTATACTTTTTAGAAGGAGCACCAATATTATCAAAATGTTATCTAATTAACATGATCAATTTGCTCAGAATTAGTAGGATCTTGAATTGGATGCTCAAATTTACTTTTAAAACACTTTGGATACGACTACTAACACTTTTTTCTTCTGTCTAAATCCTAAGTTTTTTCATTTATAGTCAAATTTTTAAGATGATGTAGCTCTTCTTTGTAGACCTTTCATTGCTTTATAAATAGAGCAAACTGTCTTTGATATTAACCAAAATAGAGCCTTAGACTTTGATGGGATGATTGCCTACCTCTTTTAGAAATCCTGGCACTTAATCAAAATTCTAGTTACAAATGCTACCTTGGACTTCTTCTAAAATTATCATACTTAGCTACTGATTTGAAAGATTCACTATCCAATATAGTTGAAGAAAGTCTATAATAATTCACCATCAATGTCCATTTTGCAAATTCTGTGTCCCTTCTTTTTGCTTGGAGCTAAAAACTGCATAATTTGTGTGGCATCTTCAGGTACATTTTCTCTGCCCAATTGATAGGTTGTCAAACTACCAAAAATAAAAATATATTTCCAACTCTTCAAAAACTAGGTAGCTAGTGGTGAATTGGGTTGAATCTATAGGGAATTAGTGCAGAGTTACTCAAATGCTTAGAAAATAACAAATTAAAGGATTGATATTGCAAGAGATGTAAATAAAAATAAAAGCAACGCAGAAAATTAAAGGAGAACTATAGTGACGGATACGACATGAGCATATGGTATTGACACAAAACAGATCTGGACAGCAAATAATAAAACGAGATTAAAGCGCAATGGATGAAAACCTAGCCAAAGTACTCTTCAATTCAGTTTGGAAATTCGATCATTGACATCATAAGATAAATTAGACAATTCAGATAGACAAAGTTATAGCCAAAGGTGACACACT
>JAOSBN010026402.1:0-16771 GCA_027563595.1 Erythroxylum suave | reverse complement strand
TAAGACATTCCTCTACCTCTCCATAAAATTTTTAGGTCTTTTCTTAACTTGAAAAAGATGGATTTAATCAATGTGAAAGGATCGGTTAAAAGAGTATGAGTTGGACATTTTTCTAAACATGCTTCAGTATTTTGGAGATATCTCGACCTGTAGAGATCCAATTGAGTTGATTCTAGTTTCAAAACAAACTAGAGACATGGAGATACAATTTATCTAAAGGAATAAATTTTCAACATAGGATCCAAGACCTTAAATTTCTGAATTGAAGTAGGGTATAGTGTTCAGTCTCGGATTAATAAGAGCTAAAAGTATGTTAGCCATAACTTCTTTATTTCTGAACCAAATTGAGAGTTTTTGGTGTCTTTAGAAACTTCAGATGATGAGGGAACAAAAGTTATGCAGAATCTAGATTGAAATTCCAATTGGAAGTTTCCCAAATCTGCTCTAAAATTTACGAGCGATGGGCCCTTCAAGTCGTTTTGACCTTCGAATGTTGGACTTCGGAAACGGGGCCCAACATCACCTTTATCATTTTCATTTCATTTCAAACAATCATCACATATGCTTATATTTAAACAACCCATAAAGGTTTCTACTTACTTGATTAAGATTTTATCACACGACCATCAACTCTCATGGAGGAATGGGTTGGGTATTCTTGTAGTAAGGTGAAGAAGACAAAGAAAATAGGAGTAAATGATGGATGAAAGCAAGGTGCAACATTAATGAAGCTTGGTGAACCAAAAACGTGAAGAAAAAGAAGAAGAAGAAGAAGAAGAAGAAGAAGAAGAAGAAGAAGAAGAAGAAGAAATGAAGAAGATGAAGGTAGGAGTGACTTACAAAGAGAGACGGGCAATTAAAAAGTGAAAAACCAAATGTTGGTCTTTCACTTATTGTAATTCATGGGGAAAAAAATCACTTCTTTTATGATTTCTCTTATGATCTTTTAAAATGCTAGTCCATTTGTCTCCCAATTCTAATTAAGTTGGCTCCTAATTTTAAATGACATGTGTCATTAAATCCTAATGTCACTTTTCAATAATTTTACTACTATTTGATATTTGTTTCTACTACCATTTATTAACTGTCTAGCCACTTGACATTTCTCCTAGTCCAAAAATTACTCAAAATTCTAGAAAATTCTCAAATTTCTCCAAAAATTCTAAATCGATAATTTAATTCACTGAATCAATTTTTAGAACAAAATTATCACTATCCATATCATAATCACGCATTTATACCCAGAAAATGTCAAATGAGTGCATGAACAAATTATAGTAACATGTGTAATGATCAAATTCATGTGGATGCATGCTATATTATGCTTGAGCATGAAATGCATTTCTCTATTATCACATTGCTAGTTCTCATGTACGATATTTCTGGGTTCTTAATATGGTAACGGGATGTTACAGAGAAAAGATTTAATAGAAAAGAATGTAACTTTGATTTTGATCAAGATGGTGGCTTGTCAGTTTTCTCCTAAAAACTAAAGCCACTTGGTGTTGGAAAATATGTAAAGTTAGCTAAAGACTAATTCAAAATTTCCTATTGGTATATTTGGAACAATTGCAAGGAAGTCGATATATATAGAGAGTATGTCTATTACTTTTGATTCAAATTTTCATATTTAAAATTTGTGATTCAATCTATAATTCATAATCTTTACTTAAATTTTGAAATAGAGAGCACAAAGATTCGATTTGAAGCAAAGGGGTTATTAATGTTAAAGAAATACATAAGATTAAATTCCCATCATGGTTTAGGACTCAAGTAAGTTATATATTGATGGAATATTATGAACTTATGACAATTTGCATCTCATATTAACTTCTAATTATATTTTGTCCTATAGGTGGTACAGTTACATAATCTTATCATGCAAGACGACTACAACATTATATTCTTTAGCATATGATCCTTATTTATGTGGGAAAAATATACAAGTTGCATTATTAATGGAGATAAATTTCACATCAAAGATCAAGACAGTCGACTTAGAAGCCAAAATTATAGGGTTGTTATTGAGGGATGTCATGACGACGATTTTATTGATTTCTACGATGTCATTTCTGAAATAATAGAGTTGCATTACATCAAGGATTAAAAAAAAGATGTTCTATTTAAGTGCTAATGGTTTAATCTTATTAACATGAAAGTGAATGGGAATATTACTAGCATTAATGTTAATAAGAAATGGTATGATAATGACCATTTTATCCTTGCAAATCAAGTGAAGCAAGTATTATACCTGAACAATACTATATTAGATAACAATTAGAAGGTTGCTTAAAAGTTTCAACACCAAAATCTAGTTTCAACACCAAAATCTCTTTGATTTTTATGAAAGAGATAATGGTCTAATGAATGAGGATGGTGATGAAGTATATCAAGATATTGAATTATAGTTGAATAATGAAGTCGTTCAAATAGAAGATGTAAATATATCATCAATCCATAGGATAGATGTTGATCCCAATATAGTACAAGTGGATGAAGTACAAGCCAATCTTATCATAGAAAGTGATGAAGACTATATTGAGGATGAATTATATGACAATGATGATACTTTGGCTTAATATAATAGTGATGAAGAGAAGAATTAAAATGTAATTAATGATGATAATTTTCAAGATCTTGAACATGATGATTGAAGGCTAAAAAAATGTTGTTTACAATGTTTGAGTTATGTTTATGCGTATTGTTGATGTTTGAGTTATGGTTATGCGTACTGTTATTATTTCAGTTATCTTTAGGAGGAATGTTGTTGTTTGACTTATTTTTATATGGAATGTTGTTGTTTGAGATATGTTTATGCA
The DNA here is from genome assembly GCA_027563595.1 of Erythroxylum suave. Lineage (NCBI taxonomy): Eukaryota > Viridiplantae > Streptophyta > Magnoliopsida > Malpighiales > Erythroxylaceae > Erythroxylum > Erythroxylum suave. The sequence continues at coordinate 13,952 of JAOSBN010026402.1, read as the reverse complement.
AATTGTTGATGTTTGACTTATGTTAATGCTGAATGTTGATATTTGAGTTATGTTAATATGAAATGTTGATGTTTGAGTTATGTTTATATGGATTGTTGATGTTTGAGTTTTATTTACGTGCGTTGTTCATATTTGAGTTATGTTAATGTGGAATGCTCATTTTTTAGTTTTGTTTATGTAGAATGTTGATGTTTGACTTATGTTTATGTGGGTTATTTATATTTGAGATATGTTTATGCGAATTGTTGATGTTTGACTTATGTTTATGCATAATGTCGATATTTGAGTTATATTAACGCGGAATGATGGTGTTTGAGTTATATTGATGTTGATTGCTAATGTTTGAGTTATGTTTATGCATATTGTTGATATTTGACTTACGTTAATACAAAATGTTAATGTTTGACTTATGTTTATGTGGAATTTTGTTGTTTGAGATATGTTTATACGAAATGTTGATGTTTGAGATATGTTAATGTGGAATGTTGGTGTTTGACTTACGTTTATGCAAATTATTGATGTTTGAGTTTTGTTTATGCGTATTGTTCATAGTTGAGTTACGTTAATGCGAAATGTTCACTTTTGAGTTATGTTTATGTGAAATGTTGATTTTTGACTTATGTTTACGTGAATTATTGATATTTGAGTTATATTTATGTGTATTATTTAGATTTAAGTTATAATATTCAATATAATAGCACCTGGTAGAAATAAAGGAAAGAATGTGGAAACTATTGAAATTATTCCTCCCCCCTAACAACCAAATCAATCTAACCCTAGCCAACAATAACAATCCACATCATCCAACAATGAAACCAGTCAGCAACAACCTCCATCTACCTTAACTAGTGTTAAGGGATCTTCATGTCTGTTAATCTTTACCACCTATTATTTGCCTCATGCTCAAATATATATTTACATGCTTAATGCTTTTTTTCTTATCATTATTTTTTGTTGTCAAGTTCTAATACCAACTTCAGAAAAGAAAAAAGGTAGAGGTTTTACTAAAGGTTTTGAGTTGTAATGCATGAATGTTATAATGAACAACAAGCTATCTGTACATATTGATACCTCACAAGGTCATCCTATTGACAAGATTCAATCGACAAAGTTGTCCAATGAGTTAGGGGTCATTGCTAGGACTAAATTATCTTGCCTTTAGCATGCCAACTAGTTGAAGGAAGGCAACTTGCTATATAATTCTTTGGACAAAGTTTTGGTTTTTTTAAATTTATTTACTTATACAATTTTTTCACTTATTTAAATGCTAATTTCAGTTTCACTTGTTCATAAATGAAACTTAATATCGTCGATATCAACAACCCTAAGGTTTAAAGCTATGTGACTTTACTGTTGAAGCAAAGGGTTAAGGATCATCATTGTTGACTATATAAATAGTAGAAATCTTTTCCTTCTATTGAGGAGGCAAGGAGACTTGTTCTCAAACGAATGTCTCCAGAAAATTGGAGCCAAATGTGTGATTATTGGGCCTCTGCTAATGTTAAGGTTTGACTTCTTTCTCTTCACATTTGCTTCCACTAACCTTGTTACATAATTTAATTAATATTTCTTTTCTTTACTAAGGAAAAGTGTGAAAAAGCCAAGGTTAATAGAGGAAAAAAGAAAACTCCCCACAATAAAGGCTCTAAATCATTTGTTGTCGTACAAAATGAATATATAAGTTCTTTGTTTATAAGTTACAATTATATCAGTAAATACAATATTATTTATTGTGTTTTCAATTCTTTTTTTTCTTAAAATAGAGTGAGAAGGAACTACATGGACAAGGGTGTAATAGGATCATACTATACAAACTCACTCGCTATAAGGAAGGTGAAGGCTGGATATCAGATGAAGCGTAGAATAACTATCTAAGTATAAAAATTTGTTTCAATTTTGAGTTTATTTATTTATTTAGTACTAACTAATAGTATTTGAATTAAATATTGATTTTTTTTAATTTTAGAATAAGATGCAGGATTTGTTGGAACAACATCAAAGACCTTAGGTTTTGGCCCTAAGCCAACTGCTTCATTATAACATCCCAATATCCCATGATCAGGGTTAGGACCCTAGAACTCTATTCACGAGAGTGTATTGATAATTTAGAAGTACATTTCATACATCATATGGCATACTCATACACGTGAATAATGTTGGCAATCATTAAAATAATTGTACATGCATTCATTGACTTTTTTTAGGTATAAGTGATTTTGATGCGATTAAAATGTGAATTGTAGATTATTTGTGCTAAAAATTAAATTGGTGTATATCAAAATTGATTTAGCATTTTTGGTGACATTTTTTGAAATTTCTGAAAAATTGGGGTATTTTTGGACTAGGAAAAAATGCCAAGTGGAAGGTTAAATGATAAAAGGTAATAAAAATAAGAGACAAATGGAAGTGTGACATTTGGTAGCTTAAATAAACGAAACATGTTATACATGCAATGATGACATGTGGCATCGCATAAAGGAGACCCTAGTCATTTTTTTGGTGAGAAACATTTCAGCATTTGGGGTACTTTCTCCTTGTTTCACTAATCATCAAAACCACCCACCCTCTCTTCTTGTTCAACCACCACCAAAGCACCATGCATGTCCATTCTTGTGTATTTGGTTTTTCATTACTACATCAACATTACACCTTACAAAACAAGAGCTGAATCACTTCAGTCCATTTGAGGTTTTCAATGGTCTCTCTCTATCTTTGGCTCTCTCCACCGAAAACTCATTAACTTCTGAAAATTTTGCTGAAGAGTGTGAAGCGTAAAACAAGTAAGTTATGTTTTAAATTGATGATGTTTTAATTGAAGTAAATCACTTGTTAATAAAGAAATCACGTATAAAATGTAAAACACATAAGATGGGGGGTTGAATTGTGTTAAATCGTCTAAGATAGTAATCTTTAAATCTTCTTGATTTTCTTGAAAAATTCAGATGATTACAAAATAGCGCACTTAATTCGATTGAGTAATGCAATAGTGGAAAGAGTATCTATTCTTCTAACAATAAGAAATTAAAGAGATAAGGGTTAGAGAATATAAAACTGCGATTTATACTGGTTCACCCTTAACCTTTAGGCTACGTCCAGTCCTTAGAGTTTATCTGAGATTTCACTATCTCCTTCAACTTTACAAGTATTAGCTCTACACTTCCAGGGCCTCTTCAGGTCTCTTTCACAAAGTATTCTTTATCTGTTATCTTAGCCTCTTCTGACTTTAGCCTTCCTTTCACTCAAAAAGATATTGTTTAAGTTTTCACACTCACGTTACAGGTGTTCTTGATCTCTTTCTTTCTTCTTTTCACTGATCAAGATATTTTTGCAGTATACTTACTTGAGCATAGAATTATTTTTGTAAAGTGTAAGTAAAAGTAAAGTATAAAGTATAAAGTCTATGACTACAACTGATATTCATAGTCTAAATCTCCAACAGCCTTCTTGAGAAAACTGATTGTAGAATCTTTTGAGATCTGTTATTATTTGAGTCATGTAACCAACTCCAACTAACTAACTGATGTTGTAGACTATTCTTCAATTATATCGTCTTGACTTGATTTGTATGCTTTGTCTGGTGTCTTCACTTCGTCTAGTGACTACGCTTAATCACTTTATCTAATCCATCTTAGACATCATCTTATTCAGCTTTTACATGAATATTGTCTTGATTTGATGATTTGTGTCACTTATATTTATCTGCGCACTTAATAAACTCATCAAAATAGTTAACACACTTCTATTATGATTATTATTTGACTTTCATCAAAATCAATAGAAGAAGTGAAGTCTTCTTGACCTAACAATCTCCCCCTTTTTGATGATAACAAATAATTATAATATTAGAAGATAAACATAATATTCAAACGAATAATATTCAAACAAATAACATATTCAGACGAATAATGCAAGATATACAATGTGTATAGACAATAATAATAATAATAATTTCGAATACTAATTCTCCTATCCTTTCTACTATTCTCCCCCTATTTGTTATTAATAAAAAAGATATGTCATTTCGAACACTTCAAAATTTCAGAGAACATATGTTGAATATCAGTGCGGATCGTCTTGAGGTTTTCTTTTATAGAAACACATAGAAATGTTATTTCCTCATGAAGATCACCCACTGAATCACCTAGTTCATCAGCCTTAGTATCAAGTTGTTCAATATGTTTAGCTAAGGCTTCCTGAACTTCCTTCTACTTGTGACTAGCTTCAGTCCGTTTGACGAAATTCTTCAAAAGCTTCGAATTAACAGTAGAATCTTGTAACTTTTCACTAAGTGGATGAAGATAGTCAAAGACAGACGGTTTTCTAATTGAATCATCTAATTTAATAATTTTGATGGAGGGTAATTGGAAAGGTTGTGTTTGGTGAGGGATGTCAAGATCATCAAGTCTGGGTAGTTTGTAAATTGGTTTCCCTAGAAGGCCTAAGATATTTTTAAATGAAGGAATGAAACCTAAAGGTTGGAAATGAATGAGAAAATGCACAAAGGTTTCTAAGTAAAAATTAATACCTTCAATTGTAATACTTTTGTACCTTCCTTCTGATATTATCCCAACTACCTTGAAACTTTCATCTGTAGTAGATACACCAAAGTTTCTTCCTGATGCCCTTAATATGTGATGTGATACATAGATGCCGACAGGTTGAGCTGTATGACATACATCATCTATATTATTCATCACCACTCGAATTTCTTCTTACATGAGATCATCATCTTATTTCTCAGAAAATTTCTTCTTCTTTCCTTTATCTTTGCTGTCTACCAGTGTTAGACGTCTAGGTTGTACATCTGGTACAATCTTGATTGTCATTCTACTTGTCACTGGATAGATTGTATAAGGATTTTTCTTCATCTTTAATGGATATGGTTCTGCCTTTTCATCTTGCAAAATACCATACAATCTTCATACTTCAGGGCTTAGAAGATGTATCGTCTGATCGTTTACTGTTACAGGTTCAACTTGAACCTTAACTTTCTGTTTAGAAGGTACTTTGATGATAATTAAACCTCTATTACAATCAAATATTGATTCTTCTATAATCTTCATCTTCAAATCTTCTTTCTTCATCATTTAAGGAGGGTTGTAAATTATTTGTTGCTTTCCAACAGGCTGTATCTTTTGCTGAACATCAGACGATGAAACCTTCTTTTTTTGAATCAGTTTCATCTTCTTTTGTTCTTTTTGTGGCTTTGAAAAGACTTGTTGTTGAGGCTTCTTCTACTCAAATATTAACTTCCTTTTTATCTCTGTCTCTCCAGGCGGTTGTTCTAATTGAGTCTGAGGGATAAAGAAAATTGCTTTGGTAGGCTGTTGTTGTTGTTGATCCTTTGCACTTTTAGAAACTTTACTAAGAATCAGAGCTTTTTGCTTCTTCTATTCTTATTCTCGTAAGGTCATTAATCTTGTTGACCTTCTTGACTTCTTAGGTCTTTCTAATTGGAGCGTCTCAGGACACTTGGTGAGTTGGTTTTTGAACTTTACTTTCCTTCCTTTCAGGAATCGTCTTGGCGTGTATTGACATATCAAATGATTGTTCAACCTTTACCTCTACTGAGATTCTTCTAGATGATCAAGGTTTTGCTTGTATTTCAGATGGAACATCTTCTTTTCTACTTCATCTTATTGAAAACTCCCCCTTAGACTATGCTTTCGGTATGAAATCTTTATCCACTTCAGCTTCAGTCTTGATCCCCATTTTGTGAATATTGGAGGCATTGATAACACTCTCAACATTCATCTTTACTCTGTTTCCTCTATCAAGTAGGATTCCAAATTCTTTGAAGAATCTTGTTCACAGTATACTGTAAGGTAAAAAACCACTCTTCAGATGATAATCCTCCCTAGCCTTTATCATGTAGTTTAAAATTAAGAAGGAAAGATTAATAGATTGGTGTGTGAGTAGATAAAATATACAATTTTCATCATTCATTATCACCAAGTCCTTTGATCCTACTCTTAGTATAATACAGTGAAGAAGAAGTGAATGAAGAACCCTAGCCTTCAGAATTAGGTTTGAAGATTTCTTGACTCCTGGATTACTCGATCCATATAGTTGTCGATTGATGTTGACTTCATTTATATGACTTTAATCAATCCAATCTGTGTTGTTGAACAGTTTTACTCTTTCATTTGGACACTCAATAGACTTCACTGGAATCTTGTGTGACTATCACCGACAACCTATCTGCCATTAGTACCAAGGTGTCATCTACCACCTTTGCATTCGTCCAAAGCTCATATATTTCATTTGGATACACTGGTTCTTGCATATTAAAGAAGTTTTCCCATCCAGCTGCTTTGATCTCAGGTTCGATATCCATTCAATCATTCTTCAGAGAAGTGAAATTGATGAGTCTCCCATAGACAAGAGGTTTCGGCATTTTTCTAATCTGTAACGAATAATCACTAAATACAGAAATGGATTTCACTTAAAGAAGTGAGGTTAGTATCTAGAAGATATTGAAAGAAAGATATGAAATGAAAATGAGAAGGATTTGATGGTAAGAATAGAGGATTGGATTGTCTTTGTTGAGAGCACTTTGAACAAGTTGGTTACTAAGTTTTTTTAAGAAAATTCTAAAAAGTAGAGTGTTGCAGATTTTGGGATGATTTCTTTTTATAAACACTCTTGAAAAGTTACCAATTATAATGTTTGTAACTAATCCATAGGTAATCATCTAATTGATACTACTGAGTAAAAGTTACTGTTACTATTCATTCAAAAAACTTACGACTTTTCTACTTCTTCAAGACGAATTGTCTGGGTCATGGAATTTTAGACGAATGGTCATTTAACATTCCCATGTTCAAATTTCGTCTAATTTCCTTGAATCTGTCTCCACTTAAAGGTTTGGTGAAGATATTTTCCCATTGTTGATTCGTGTCAATAAATTATAGATTGATGATCCCTCTCTGTATATAGTCTCTTATAAAATTATGTCTAGCTTCAATATGCTTTGCCCTTGAGTGTTATATTGGATTCTTTAAGAGATTGATAACACTTATGTTTTCACAGAAGATTGGAATTTGATCTTCTTGGATAGAATAATCCCCTAATTGATACTTTATCTATAACATTTGTGAACAACAACTTGCAACTAACATGTATTCAACTTCTACAATAGATAGAGCAATTAAACTTTGCCTCTTGCTTGACCAAGAAATTAGATTATGACTAAGAAAGTGACAACCTCCACTTGTACTCTTTCTATCAATCCTATCTCCAGTATAATCAACATCATAGTAGCCAATTAACCTGAAATCTTTACCTTTCTCATACATTAAGCAAAGATCAGTAGAACCTGCCAAGTATCTCAATATTCTTTTAACAACAATATAATGAGATTCTCTAGGATCTACTTGAAATCTTGCACACAAATAAACATTAAACATTATATCAGGTCTGCTTGCAGTTAGTTAAAGCAAAGAACCAATAATTCCTCTAAAAAGAGGTTGATCAATCTTCGTACCAACTTCATACTTAGATAAGACGACTGAAGGATGCAAAGGAGTTGACATTGGTTTAACATTTTCCATTTTATATTTGACTAAAAGTTCTTTGATATACTTTTGTTGAAGAATAAAAATCTTTTTTTCAGTTTGTTTAATATGTAAACCAAGAAAAAACTTTAATTCACCCATCATACTCATTTCAAATTCACTTTCAGAAAAATCTCAAAACTTGAACATAACTTTTTAGAAGTTGCACTAAAAATGATATCATCTACATATATTTGCACAACAATAAAATCATTTTTAATGCTTTTCTGAAATAAAGTTTTATCAACTTGACCTCTAATAAAGTCATTTTTAATCAAAAATGAACTCAGACAATTATACCAATTACGATCTATACAAAGCTTTATGAAGTTTATACATATAATCTGGTTTATCAAGGTCTTCAAAATCAGGGGGTTGTTTTACATAAACTTCTTCATTTATAAAACCATTCCAAAAAGTACCTTTCACATCCATTTGAAAAAATTTTATAGCATGAAAAACAGTATATGGAAGTAAGATCCTAATAGCTTCTAATCTAGTTACAGGAGCATATGTTTCATTATAGTCTATTCCTTCTTGATGATTATAGCCTTGAGCTACTAATCTAGCTTTGTTACGGGATACATTTCCTAATTTGTCTAGTTTATTCTTGAATACCCATCTAGTTCCTATGATAGATTTATTAGATGGTTTAGGGAATAGAGACCAGACTTTATTCCTAGTAAATTGATTTAACTCCTCTTGCATAGCTAAAATCCAAGCTTCATCATGAAGAGCTTCATCAATTTTCTTAGGTTCTAATTCGGAAACAAAAGCTATATTGGCCTCTCTCCTAAACTTTGATCTAGTTCTCACTCTTCTAATGTTTCTTCTATAACTAGGTTTTCTGGATGAGAAGATTTATATCTCCAATCTTTTCTTTAGCTAATATTTTCAGAACTATCTACTACTTTATCATATGGATCGTTTGATGGTGAATCGTCTGGGTTACTAGCTAAGGGAGCAAATAGAGTGTCATCATTAAAATCATCTTTTTTACCTAGATGAGAATCATCATCAAACTTTACATGTATAGATTCTTCAATAGATTTATAAACAAGATTGTAAACTCTATAAGCTTTAGAACTAATAGAATAACCTAGAAAATTTCCTGAATCAATCTTAGAATCGAATTTATCCAAATTTTCTTTTCTATTCAAAATAGTGCATTTACAGCCAAAAAGATGAAAGTAAGAAATATTTGGCTTTCTTCCCTTCCATAACTCATATGGAGTTTTATTTAAAAAAGGTCGCAAAAATACTCTATTTTGAATATAACAAGCTGTATTTACAACTTTTTCCCAGAAATACTTAGGAAGAATCATTTCACATAGCATAGTCCTTGTCATTTCCTTAATCATCTTATTCTTTCTTTCTAGAACTCCATTTTGTTGAGGAGTTCTAGGAGTAGAGAAATTGTGGAAAATTTCATTCTCTTCACAAATCATTTTGAATTTATCATTTTCAAATTCTCCACCATGATCACTCCTAATTCCAACAATAGAAATTCCTTTTTCATTTTGTAACTTTTTCGATAAAACTTTAGCATTTAAAATATTCATCTTTATGAGATAAAAATAATATCCAACAAAATCTAGTAAATTCATCGTCAATTGCAAGACCATACTTCTTTCCACTAAAACTTACTGTTCTAGTTGGACCAAACAAATCTATATGTAATAACTCTAGAGGTCTAGACGAAGTTACAATATTCTTAAATGAAAAAGATGTTTTAACTTATTTTCCTTTCTAACAACTCTCACAAAAGAAATCTTTGTTAAAACTTCTCTTTGGTAAACCTCTTACCAAATCATGTCTAACTAACTTAGAAATATGTTTAAAACTAACATAACCTAGCTTTTTGTGCCAGATCAGTTTTTAATCATCTTTTGATATAAAACATGAAATATTTTGACCTTTTAAATCATATCGTCTAAATTAATTTTATAAAGATTGTTTCGTATCTTGGCAGAAAAGAATATGGACCCATCCTTGTTTTTAACTGAACAAGAATTTTGATAAAAGGATACTTCAAAACCAAAATCACATAATTGACTTATACTGATTAGATTATGCTTTAAAACATTAACTAGCATAACATTATTAATAGACAAAAAGGAATCTTTACCAATTTTTCCGATCCTAATTATTTTACCCTGCTGGTTGTCTCCAAAAGTTACTGATCCTCCTTGCTTATATTGGAGGTCTAGGAGTATAGACCTTCTGCCCATCATGTGTTGCGAGTAGCCACTGTCCAAGTACCATTTATTGTGGTTACTTCTTCCAAGTAAGGAGATTTACAGTATATATTATATCCTTCTTAGATATCTATTTTTTCTTGGATCCTTTGGGGTTAGTCTTATAATTATTCTTTGAATAATAATAAGAATATTGTTCCTTTTTTCTTTCTATTAGGAACAAAATTCCTATTATGAAGAACATTACTATTATGAATAGTATTTCTATCATAAAGGCCTAAACCACTTTTATCATCTGGATGTCTATAACTTCCAATCATATCATTCATCCTTTTTGTACTTTTTGTAAATTTCAGAAAATCTGCTGAAATAATATTAATCCTTTGTTTTAGCTAATTAATCTCCTCAAATCTATCTATAGTTACCCTTTTTTCATATCATCTACTTGTTTCTTAAGGCATACGTTTTCTTTTTCTAAGAGTCTTGTGTTCTTAGAATTTTCAACAAATTTATTTTTCAACAACCTATATCGTTTTAGAATAGCATGTGAATCTTCTAACAATTCTAAATAGGCATGCTAAAGATCATTAAAGTCAGAGATTACCTCATCATTGCTTTCCCTTTCAGCTATCAAGAATATATTTGCTTGTTCTGATGTTTCTGAGTTAGATTCAGATTCAGACGAATCCAGATCTTCCTATGCTGCCATCAGGCTATTTTTGTTTTCTTGACTCTTCTTTTGTTTTCTTTTGAGCAAGGGACATTCAGACTTTTAATGTCCCGGTTTATTACACTCATAGCAGGTGATAAAGCTTTTCTCATTCTTCAAATCGTCTTTGCTATTCTTTTTGAAAGGGAAGTCTTTATTTCCCTTTTTTTTCTTTTTTCATATCCTTCTAATTTTTCTTGAAATGAAGGATAGCTCATCTTCATCTTTACTTGAATCTTGATCAGATTCACTGGCATCATCATTCTTAATTTCTTCGATCTTTAATGCTTTTGAAGATGTACTTCTATTTTTCTGCATCTTCTGATTCTTCTGACCAGCCTTCAATGGAATAGATTTATTCCTTCTGGGTTTATCTTCTGTATCAAGCTCTACTTCATGGATTTTCAGTGAACCAAGCAATTTGCCTAGCTTTAGCTTGCTTAAATCCTTGTCCTCTTATATTGCTGTTCCTTTGGGTCTTCATCTTTTTGAAAAACTTTTGAGGATCTTTCTGACATGATCTTGACTATCATAGATTCTGCCCAAAGTTTTAAATCCATTAATAATTCTTTGGAATTGTCCAAACATTTGATCAATAGACTCATCATCTTTCATCTTGAACAGCTCATACTGATGAACAAGAATACCAATCTTAGATTCTTTCACCTGGTTTGTGGCTTCATGTACAATGGCTAATGTGTCCCATATTTCTTTTACAGATTCGCATCTATGAATCTTATCTTATTCACTTCTGCTTAGAGCACAACTTAAAAAGAACTTGGTCTTTGTGTTTAATTGAACGCGAGCTTTCTAATCAGCTAACCATTGGACACAAGAGATGCTTTTCCCTTTGTAGTCTGTTGGAATATATGGACCACTTTCAATAATATCCCAAAGATCAATGTGTGTGGATTCTATGAAGAGTCGTATCCTATCCTTCCATTAATGATAATCTTCACCATTGAATGCAGGAGGTCTTGAGACGGAGGCACCTTCAGCTATAAGAACATGTGATTCAACCTTGGATCTTTGTCCTCACTTTGTTATAGTGTTTCTTGGAAACTTGTGCTCTAATACTAACTAAAGTAAATCACTTGTTAATATAAAAGTCACGTATAATATGTAAAATACACAAGAAGGGGGGTTGAATTTTGTAAAATCATCTAAGATAGTAATCTTTAAAATCTTCTTGATTTTCTTGAAAAATTCAAACGATTACAAAACAACGCGTTTAATTCATTTGAGTAATGCAACAACAAAAATAGTATATATTCTTCTAACAATAAGAAATCAAAGAGATAAGGGTTAGAGAATATAACATCGTGATTTATATTGGTTCACCCTTATGGGCTATGCCTAGTCCTCTGAGTTTATCTGAGATTTCACTATCTCCTTCAACTTTACAAGTATGATTTCTACACTTCCAGAGCCTCTTCAGGTCTCTTTCATAAAGTATTCTTTATCTGTTATCTTAGCTTCTTCAAGCTCTAGCCTTCCTTTCACTCGAAAAGATATTGTTTGAGTTTTCACACTCACGTTATAGGTGTTCTTGATCTCTTTCTTTCTTCTTTTCACTCAAAATATTTTTATAGTATACTCACTTGAGCACAAAATTATTTTTGTAAAGTGTAAGTAAAAGTAAAGTATAAAGTCTACGACTACAACTGATATTTATAATCTAAATCTCCAACAGTCTTCTTGAGAAAACTACTTGTAGAATCTTTTGAGATCTATTATTACTTGAGTACTGTAACCAAATCCAACGAACTAATTGACGTTGTAGATTATTCTTCAATTATATCATCTTGATTTGATTTGTATGCTTTGTCTGGTATCTTCGCTTCGTCTGGTGACTATGTTTAATCACTTTGTCTTGAATATCGTCTTGATTTGATGATTTGTGTCACTTATATTTAGCTGCATACTTAATAAACTCACTAAAACAATTCACACACTTCTATTATTATTATTATTTGACTTTAATCAAAATCAATAGAAGAAGTGATATCTTCTTGACTTAACATTAATGTTTGTAAATGGATGCATGCATGAGTGGTGTAAAAGTGATGAAGGAGTTAAGTGAAGATGAGTGAAGTAGAAAAAGTGCAGAAAGTGTGAGAAAGGGTTGTGATAATTGGAGTTAAATGAAGATTTGTGAGGTAGACAAAATTACAGAAAATGTGATATAGAAAAGTATGGAAATAGGTTCTATTTTTGGGTTGTAATCAATCATGAAATTGTAAATTACGTATAGAGAATACTGAACTGAAAATTGAGGTATAACTGAATCATCAATTTGAAATGATAGAGAAATGATAGAATTTTGGCAATATAGTGTGCTGGAGTATGTTATATGGAGTGTTTTTACTGAACATATATCTGAATTTTGGACCTATCTTGATCTGTGAATATTCAAATTGGATTAATTTTGATCTAGATTAAACTAGAAACATGCTTCTACAATTTTCAAGAAGGAATTGAATTTGAATTCATTCCTTAAGGGTCTTGAAATTTAGCTCGGAGTTAAGTTCTGGCATAGGCTGCAGCACTAACCTTTATAGAAATTGTGTCCTATTTTTATTGAATAAACTATATTGATGTGAGCCGAATCGGAAAAAGTTTTCTTCATAACAGATGTATCTTATTCTCTTAGCTTTCTATTGGTATAAAGTTTGTAATTTTTGGATATCGGAATTGAGAGATATGAGTTTTACAAGTTTGAGTGCACTAATCCTTCAATCATGCACTAGCCAAAATTTTGAACTTGCATAGTCTGTAGTATTTTGAGCATAACTCATGGAAAAATGAACAAAATTGACTAATTTTTGTTTAGTTTGAAACTTAATACATAGAGGAACATTTTATTAGAAGAAATTATTGTCTAGAAACTTCAATTTCTAAGTCAAAATGTCCATACAAATCTGACCCGAATTCTGCCTGAGAAAATCTGGGAAAAGTGCAGGAAAAGGATCGTGTGCAGTGATGTTTTTCTTCATGGAAATGTTTTGATTATGCAAGGGTTGAACCAATTAAGGATGAGGTGTATAATTATGACGCTTTGATTATGCGAGGGTTGAACCAATTAAGGATGAGGTGTATAATTATGATGTTTCTGTACTTAATTTGGGCTTAAAATAAACAAAATTATGTGGGAAATTTCGTTAATTTTGTTATAAGATTGTTTAATGCATTATGAATGAGGAATTATGGAAAAAGAATAGTATTTCATGAATAAAAAGATTAGGTTGGAAATGTTGAATTAAATGAGTAAAGGTTTGAGAGTTTAATGCAATCAATATGGACACTGAATTTAGATGGTGTTGAATGAAAGGGGTGAGGTGAGTAAAGTGTATTTTGGAGTAAAGAATGCTTGGAAGGTATTGTAAATGTTGGACCAATGGTGGTTGACAAGTTAAATCCCTTTATGTTTTGATAATAATAAAATGTATAGAATTGATTAAGAAACTCTTTCAGGTGTTGTAATTCAAA
>JAOSBN010026362.1:0-16775 GCA_027563595.1 Erythroxylum suave | reverse complement strand
AATGAAATATGGATTATGTATGGATGATGTGAGTTGAAATTAGATGTACTAGGAAAAGTTATCCAATTGAGTTGATGAATTTTGAATATGAATCGTTGATATATATATATATATATATATATATATGCATGTAAGTGAGATATTATAGAAAAAGGGAAAGATAAGGTTTTTTGTGAATGATGAGAATTAGTTGTAAGGGATGAGTCAAATGAGTAGAGATTAGGGAGTTTAATGAAGTAAAGTTGGTAGTTGAATGGTTATACTCATGACTTTCCAAGTTGTAAATTGCAAATTTCCAGTTTTTCATAAGAGTAGAAATTTATGTTTTGACTTCAAGGGACACACTATACTGATTTAGGCTGATTTGGACAAGGTTATCATCTAAGACGTTGTAGTTCATTCTGTTAGCTTTCCAATGATAAATAGTTTGTAAATTTTGGAGATCGGACTTGAAAGTTATGATTGTTACAAGTCAGTGACGTTGTATAGGGTGTATAAGTTGAATGATTGTGTTTGGGATGATGATTATACATAGATTATGAAACTTGAAATGGGAGTGAAAATGATAAGGAAAATGAGTTAGGAATGATAGATATGCATAAGATGGGTCATAGGTAACTTGTAGGAGTTGGAAGTATGAAATTTGACCTGTAACTGTCCGTTAGACGGACTTTATATCCACTAAGTGGATCTTCTCGGGTCTGAAAATGTTCTAGCTCAGTTCATGTCTGTTTGAAGCGATGTATGTCCGTTAAGTGGACCTTCTCGGGACAGTTTTAAAAATGTACAAATTTTGACTCTCTAAATAGCAAGAATCTCTCTTCTGGGTCTTCACGAAAGTTGTAGAACACAAATTACTCTTCGAAACCATACTTGAATGACCATAATCCGACACCTATAGTGAAAGTTATGCTAATTGTCCCAAATTATGCACATATGCAAATTGTGGACCCACCAATGCTTTTCTCTGACATATTTAGGCTTGAATGGAGATTGAAATGTATTTAGTTCGATATGCAAATAAGAGATAAAAATGAGTGATTTGTTTAGGGTGACGATTGAAGATATAAATATAAGAATGGTTTGTCATATATCAAGTGTTCAAATCATGGAAATTTTGGGATGTTATGAGAATAGAGATGAGCCTAATTTGGCTAATGAGATTCTGTCAAAAGGACCCTATAAGGTAATGCACTAAAGTACGACTCCGAACGTTGGACTCCGAAAATAGGGTCCAACAATAGTCTCAAAGATACCTTGAAATCTCCCCCTAAATTGAACAAGCATAAAAAATAATCATATATCTTCCCCTTGGGACAAAACAATGTCAAAATGAAGAACCTCTTCAATGTGATCAACCTCAGTGAATAAAGAAGCATAAAAATCAGCAGTAGGTGTAGCGGAAGAATCATAAGAATACCAAGATGATAATTTACCACTAGTCAAAGCACTAGCCAACATATCATTACTTTCATCAAAGTCATCTGCATACGACTAATTAAATTCAAAAACCCGAAAAATGCATTCAACGACTTATAATTGACCTTAATCAATCTCTTCCTGACATAAACCAATTTTCATCAACTTATCAGTGCCTCCATTTAACATTCTTATTCTTTTTTCTGTACTGACTAGCTTCAATTTTGTTTCATCAAGCTCATTCATTATAGATAACAACTTCTTCTCTAAATCTTGAATGACGTTCTTCATAGAGGAGTTTTCCTTCTTTAGTTTTTTATTGTTCTTACATGTTTGCACCCATTTTACATACATTAATTTATAGGCTTCATAAATGTCCACATCTTTATCATCTGAATTGTTGTCATCACTGTCATAGTCTAAAATTAAACTTTAAGCTGATCCATCTATGTTTTTCCAGAAATTTTGAGCTATTTCATCCATAGTTTCATCATTAGTTTCTCCCTTCTTGGTTACTGTTAAGCAGGCAACTGGAGTTTTGCTATATAAGGCAACTATCGTAGCATTACTCACCAATTCTTTTTCAATCCACGTGCTAGTATAGGACTTCACTTTTCTCTTCTTCAAAGTATTAGAACATTCCTCTTGCATATGTCTGAAACCTAAACATTCATGACATTGAATTTTCTTCACTTTTCTTTCACCCTTTTAAGTTTTAGCTTATTGTTTAAAGTTGTTGTTCGATGAACTCCCACCATTCTGCCTAAAATTAGATCTATCCTTCTTTACTTTCTTTAACCAGTTACTGAAATTTCTAGCCAATAACTTTATATCCTCATTCTCGTCAGATTCATCTCCTAAGACATTCACGACTTTTCCAACCTCAGCTTATGGTGATGCTGCAGCCTGCAATCAAATATATAAAAAAATCACTTCCGTTAAAACAAAATAATGTAGTAGCGATAAACGGATATCGTTCCTATGAGAAATCTTTACGAAAATGAGTTGCGAATTTAAGCGAAACAAATATCAAAAGTAAAAAGGGGGTGTTTAATCACAGAAATATCATAAAATCAAAGGAAAAATCTCAAATCGAAAGCAATACTTAAATCTGAAAAATCAATGAGAAAATACCTTAGTTTTGGGTCACCGATGTTATCATGCTATTATGGATCCTCGACATAAAATTGCAATCATTAATAAACATTCATTAGGGGAAATTTGTCTTAAGTGTAATGACTAGGAACATGTATCCTAGCATTCTTATTAAACAAAAACCTAGATATGATCATAGGTATAATCAAATAATAGCATTAAGAATCAACAACCAGTGAGCAAGCGAAATACATGTATGACATGCAATCAATCAAACGAATATCTTCTTAGAATTTTCCACTCCAACGTAGAGAAGTTAATCCTAATTGCTACTTATGATTATCGAAATTGAACGTCATATTCTGATAATCTAGCGGTTGAACCAATTAATCTCTAGTTGCCCACCTAGAACCAACAAATTCGATTAGAAAGAATAGATCTAAAGATATCCAATGTTTATTAACAACATAATAAGTATCTAAAGCATCTCACCATAATAACATGTAACATGGATCCCTAAACCAAGACAAAAGATTTAGCTACTCATAATCGAATTGAAAACAAAAGAAATAACAAAGTAATAAGTCTCCATCCCTGGTTCTTTAATGAAAAATACGAAAACCCAATTGAAATTGTGTAGAAAATGTAAATAATAGAAGCAACAAAAGATGTAGCATCATAATTATGATGTCTTCCTATTCTAAAACCTAATGTATATCTATATGCGTTAATAAGCCAATCTCCCTCTTTTTTCTAATCTCTTCGTTATCTTCTCTTGATTCTGTCCAGATAAGGTACTCTTCTATTTTCAGTAGGTAACTCCCTTGAAACATGGCAAGATAATCTTTAAAGATTGTGTTTAGTTTGAATTTGACTTCTGAAATTTTATCTGCAGATTTATTCCATCCTTAGGCGTGCCCACGCTTAGTCTCTGAATTTCTGTCGATTTGGGAATTTTTGGATTTTCTTCCTTCTTTTGCATCTTTTTGATTCCATTTCGTCTCTAACATGTTGAAAACCATCTGTAAAAAATTATAAGATAATTCTATCAATTCTGGATAATAATTTTAACACATGAACAATAATTAAGTCCAAAATAAGTGCAAATTAAATGACTTAACAAATTCCCTCACGCCGAACCTTCGCTCGCCCTCGAGCAAACATGTCAAACCACTAGACTCAGTCAATTCATCCTTAACAAGATCAAGTGCACACAATCCATTAACTTGGGCCAAAGAAACTTAAGTTGCAACATATATCATAATTGCTTTTCACCAATGCAAATAAACACAGTCAAAATAAGACATCTTTGCTCAAAAGCAAACATGAAATCAAAATGAATTCTTCTTACGAATTTCGCTCTTACACTCAAATGTTTGAGGGCAGAGTGTTTCGCTCAAATCTCACTCTAACATGTTGCACTACCATAGGCTTGCAATTTCACCAATTATCGTTCAATCAGATCATATGAGCTAATAGATCATAAGGACTTTATTGAAGGTTGTAATGGGGCTAGTTCACAGGTGAGGTAAAAACATAGCAAAGGGTTAATCATAAGTATTTACAAAGCATCAAGTAAAAGGGACACGCAATTAAAAGTCTAAGATAAATATGAACAAAAAGGACTACAACTACTCATACTAACTCAAGCTACTATGCCTCATTCTTTCTTTGGACAACAACTACTCATACTAACTCAAGCTACTATGCCTCATTCTTTCTTTTTTCTTTTCTGCTTCTGTTTTTTTTCTTTTTGTTTTTCATTTTTTCGTTTTATTTTTTTCGATCGCATAACGCTAAGAGCAAGGGAAAACAATAAATACATGAGTAGAAGTACCTATAAAAAATATCTCAGAACACAATACAGAACAAAAATCCCAAATTACTCAATGCTTCATTCAACTTATAATAGGGTAATGCTAACGGGGTCTTTGGGTTTTAAAATGGGGTGATTGATTGAAGAAACAATGGTAAAGGCTCAAAATGTTTGCAAAGGGAAAATAATTTGGTGGGTCAATTTTAAGCTAAGGGTGTAAAAACAAAGAAGGCCTTAATCACTTCTATATCCCATGTGATCAAATAAACTCAAACCGGTTCCATGCAAGTTTTGAAGGCAACATAAATAGGGGAGCATCACACAATTCAAAGAATTAGCATGACGTAAAGGTGATGTCATTTAGGCTCAAGTCACTCACAGGTTTAATTCAAGAATTCACCTTAATTCCACAATTTACTTCATCACTCAAATGTCAAAATTTTGACTAAGTCTATGAGATCAGTTATTGCAATCAATCAACATGTTTTATCTTAAAACTTACTTAGCCCAATTTAATTTCATGCATACACCCAATCTCATCCAAACTAATATGACCAAGCTTCATGGCTTAACATGCAAAACCATATGCAAAAATCAACAGAAACCGTACACAAAACCAAAAATATTCACATCAAAAGTCTAAAATTTTCCCCCACACCTAGACCAACACTGTCCTCAATCTTAAAGAAGTATAGAAAAAATAAAGGAAAAGAGTTTAAGAAAGCTTCTCTTTTTGGAGGTGTCGATATCAAGGTATTGGCGGATGTGGTGGTTGAAATCTTTCGGACTCCTAGTAGGCCATCAGATTGTTCTCCAATCGGAGCATGGTCCTTTCAAGCCAACTGAGGCGAGCATCCAAATCAGTGTTTTGTTATGAATGTGTGCTAGGTTCTGTCGGTGGTTGGTTGCTAGGTTCAGCTAGTGGTATCTGGTGTCATCCGGTTGAAATTCTTGTCGTTCGGGAAAGTAGTCAGGCTGGGAGCGGTGAAAGCGAGGTGACCTTGGCTAAGGTCCACAATACCCATCCTGCATAGGCAATCTAAATCCAACGGCGCTATACCACAAGCAACAATCATAGCAGTATTATCAAGATCTAACACGCCCAAATTAACTGCTAATTGTGTGATGTAGGACCCAAGAATCAAAGGTTTAGACTTCTTTTGCAAAACAGCATGAAATTGTGTCATAAACCAAAAACCCAAGTTAACTAGAATATGCCTATCCATACACCACAAGAAATAAAATTCAACTTTCGACAAATTACCCGCAACAACCTTTCAACGAGAAAAATTAAATGCTAGCAACCTATGGATAATCTTGAAAATAGGGTTCCGAAGAAAAGAACTTTTAGGCAGGCTAACATTATAGGGATGAGTATCAACAGACCATTGACGCCACAATTCCGAAGCATTAAAATCGGCATGCAAATCACATTGAGAAGTGATAAATAACTCAGTCTTAGTTTCAGCAGTGGAAAGAAATCCCAAGGCAACATTAAATTCAGCAATTGAACAGGCAATTTCCTTCCCCACCAATCTAAATTCAACAGCCTCTTTTGTTTACATATCAAAAGTTTTATCACAATTGAATTGGAAAGGGCTATAAAATTCTAATGTTAATTCAATGAAGGCAGGGCAATCTATTCGAGCAAAAGCACTCCATCCAATTGGACCCATCAATTGCACAAAAGAGTCATATACATGCAGAGATTCAAGGGTATCATAATGAATAGACTTACAGGGGCAAATCTGTCATTGGCTGAGCTGCTGGAATCAGGCTGTATCGTCGGGAAACAAGAAAGAAGTGCAGCCCGGTACCTTAGTAGATAACTTGCTTCGGGTTTCAAACGCTTTGCCCCTCCTTGATCGTGGTCGTGTACGTGGGGGTAGATAATGGAACATTGGTGCTAGAGTTGGGGTTGGAAGTGTGTCGGTGATCTGTGAAGAGGAAAAATGTTAGTAACAATGAACGGTCCAAGCCATCGAGATCATAATTTTCCTGGGAATAACTTAAGCTTTGAATGATAAAGAAGAACTTTTTGTTCGATGGAAAATTGTTTCCTAGAAATCATTCTATCATGAAAAGCCTTAGTTTTTTCCTTGTAGATTTTCAAATTTTCATACACCTCATTACGAATCTCTTCCAATTCTTGCAATTGTAACTTCCTACTGGCACTAACCTCCAATTGATCCATATTTAACTGCTTCACAGCCCAGTAAGCTCTATGCACAATTTCCACAGGTAAATGACAAGGTTTACCGAAAACTAGCCTGTAAGGCGACATACCTATAGGAGTTTTGTACATAGTTCGATATGCCTATAGAGCATCATCCAATCGAAGACTCCAATCCTTTCAGTTCGGATTTACCACTTTTTCTAGTATGGACTTGATCTCTCGATTGGATACCTCAGCTTGCCCACTTGTCTGCAGATGGTAGGCAGTAGAGACTCGGTGTGTAATGCCACATCTTTTCATCAATGCTTCAAAAATCTTGTTGCAAAAATGGGTCCTTCAATCGCTAATGATGGCTCGAGGCATTCCAAACCTGATAAAAATATTTGATTTAACAAAATCAATCACGGTTTTAGCATCGTCAGATACAGTAGCCTTAGTTTCAACCCATTTCAAAAGATAATCTACTGCCAACAAAATGTAATTCTTACCGAAAGAAGAAGGGAAAGGACCCATAAAATCTATTCCCCAAACATAAAAAATCTCACATACCAGAATATTCATGAATGGCATTTGATTCTTTGATCCTAATTTACCTGTTCTTTGACAACGATCGCAAGACTTGCAAAACATGTGAGAATCATAAAATAACTTAAGCCAAAACAGTCCACATTCTAAAATTTTACGAGCAGTTCTTTCGGGACCGAAATGTCCCCCACACACAGATGAATGACAAAAATGCAAGATAGATGAACTTTCATCATCTGTGACGCATCTCCTAACAATCTGATCAGAATAAAGTTTCCAAAGGTGAGATTCATCCCAAACATAATATCTAGCCTCTCGCTTGATTTTATCTCTCTCAGCTCTAGATAAATCACTAGGTAAAGACTTAGTTACTAAAAGGTTCACTATGTCTGCATACCAAGGGATTACCTGTTGAATTGAGAAAAGGCTCTCATCTGAAAATTTGTCATAAAGAACATCAGGCGTGGTACTCGATGTGATCCGACTTAAGTGAACGTCCACTAGATTTTTCGCTCCTTTCTTATCGCAAATTTCCACATCAAATTCTTGAATCAGTAGTATCCAACGAATTAATCTCGACTTGGCTTCTTTCTTGTTTACTAAATACTTAAGTGCTGCATGGTTGGAGTAGATGATCCCCTGCGTCCCTAACAGATATGACCGAAACTTTTCCAACCCGAAGATGACCGCTAAAAACGCCTTCTATGTTGTGGAATAATTTTTCTGGGCATCTTTAATTGTCACAGAAGCATAATAAATAACATAAGATACCTTGTCCACTTTTTGTCCCAGCACAATGCCGACTGCATAATCAGACGCATTGCACATCAACTAGAAAGGTATGTCCCATCGTGGTGGCTGAATAATCGGCGCTATAGTGAGTCGCTCGTTCAGCTCATCAAACACGCTTCTACATGGCTCGTCAAAATTAAACTTCTCGTCTTCTACAAGTTCCTGCATGACCAAGAAAAAAACGAACTTCTTGCACATTCGCAGGGTAAGAGAAAGATCGAATAACATCTATCTTAGCTTTATCAACTTCAATTCCTTTCGAAGAAATAATATGGCCCAAAATAATGCCTTGATCAGCCATGAAGTGATACTTTTCATAATTTAAAACCAAATTAGTTTCAATGCAACGTTTTAGCACTTTTTCAAGGTTGATGATGCACATTTCAAAAGACTCCCAGTATACTGTGAAATCATCCATACAAATTTCCATGCAATTTTCCTCAAGATTGGAGAAAATACTTATCATACACCGTTGGAATGTCACCAGTGCGTTACACAATCCGAATGGCATTCGTCAGTAAGCAAAGGTGCCGAATGGACATATGAAGGTTGTCTTTTCCTGATCCTTCGGTGCCACCAAAATCTAATGATATCCTGAATAGCCATCTAAACAACAATAGTGAGATTTTCCCGTAAGTCTTTTAAGCATCTGATCAATAAAAGGAAGCAGAAAGTTATCTTTTCTAGTAACTAACTTAAGCTTCCTATAATCTATGCATACCCTCTAACCATTTTGGACACAAGCCGAAATTAACTCACCATTGCTATTTTCAATTACCGTTACACCAGTTTTCTTTGGTACTACCTGGATCGGACTTACTCACTTACTATATAAAATTGGATAAATGATACCCACGTCAAGAAGCTTCAAAATCTCTTTCTTTACTACTTCCATCATGGGTGGGACTAATTCCTTTCAAATCAGCTACCAACCGAAAGCTTCTTTATTCTCCTTCAAAACATTAAAAAACTGGCTTTCCTGCACATTCGAAACTTGATTAGAAATAATCAATGGCAATGTATCTTTCTCACCTAAAAAGATGTATTTAAGATGACTAGGTAAGCTCTTCAATTCCAATGTTGGTGGGTTGGTCAATGATGGCAGCAATTTGTCTACCCCTTTTGACATTTCCATGGATGTGAGCCGATGAAGGGGATCGGTGGTCTCCAAGCAAAGGGACGTTTTATGTGCTACAACTGATGGTTCACTAACCAACGTCAATTCTTCCCTAACATGCCAATGAGATGCGTGTTCCACTTGCTCCATGGATAACACAGATTCCTCATCTTCTTGCCAAGTTAACACATTCTCTCTTTGTTCACCAATTGACGCAGATTCCTCATGATTGTGCCAAGTTGACGCATTCCCCTTCAATCCAACTTCCTCTTTGGTTTCCAAAATCCAATTCTCCAGCATCCACGTCTTAATAAAATCTACAGAAACAAAAGTTTGCTCATCATCAGGAATTTTCATGGTGTTATAAATATTGAATTTAATTAAGTCACCATTGAATTCCATAGTTAAAGATCCATCATGAACATCTATTTTGGTTCTAGCCGTTTTCAAAAATGGCCTTCTGAATAAAATCAGAGTGGAGGAGGATGTGTCATCCATGCCCATCTGCAAAATATAAAAATCAACCGAAAAAAGCATGTTTCCTACCTGAACCAATATGTCTTCTAACACACCTTTTGGGTAAGCATTTGGGCGATCCGCCAATTGAATCACTACGTTAGTTTCTTTAAGAGGTCTAACATTCAAGGATTTATACACATCATATGGCATAACATTTATGGACACACCTAAATCTAACATAGCTATTTCAATCCGCAAATTACCAATTTGGCATGAGATAGTAAACATACCTGGATCTTGACATTTCGGTGGAAGCTTTTTCTTTTGTAAAATTGCTGAAATGTTTTCTCCTAATTGGACTTTCTCATCGAATTTTAATTTCCTCTTTGACGTAAAAAACTCCTTAAAGAATTTAGCATATCGTGGAATCTGTTTAATTGCATCGAGGAGAGGGATATTGACCTAAACCCTTTGGAAAGTCTCCAAAATTTCCTTTTCTTGTTCTTCCCTTTTTGCTTTCGCTAATCGACTCGAAAAAGGAGGTGGAAGCACCTTGTTTTGTTCAACTTTTTGTGTCAACTCAGGTGGAGGTGCTGTATGCGTGATTTCTTCTTCTATTTCTCTTTTGGAATTTTTCGGAATTGGTTCCTGTAGCTCCTTACCACTCCGCAATGTGATAGCCTTTCCACTTTGTCTAGGATTAACCTCCGGTTGTGCTGAAAAATTATCAGAATTTTGTACTTCCATTCGATTGACAGCAGCTGCAATTTGACTTAACTGGGTTTTGAAATTTCTTTATTGATTTTTCAAATTTTGGATACTCGCTTCTGTATTCCGCTGAAACGTCAAAGTGTTAGTGGTCAAAGTGTGCACTATATCTTCTAAAGAAGACTTACCTTTGGCAGTTGACGTCATATTTGGATTTTGACGCAACATGTATGGTTGCCTATAAGGTTGAAAATTCGTGGCTAATTGCTGCCCTTGAGGATTCCCATATCGCAAATTCAAATGATCGCGTCATCCTGGGTTATAGGTATTGGAGAATGGGTCGTACTTCCTTTAATTTGGTCCAGCAAATCCTCCCATGTCATTCACTTGTTCTGCGTTTTCTTCCTGCAAAATCGGACATAAATCAATAGAATGACCTAACATTGAGCATATTTCGCATACCTTAGCTTCTTCTTTTCTCATGACCGCTAATTGTTGCACCAAAGAAGTGAGGTCATCCAATCTCTTTTCCAACGAGGTTACACTAACTTCATTCACGCTCTTGGACCCATGCCCAGTACGGACTCCGAATTGTTGCGTGATGGAGGCCATGTTTGCGATCAATTCTCTTGCAACCACTGGCATTTTATCGACTAACGCACCACCGCTTACTGCGTCGATCATGCTCTTATCAGAAAGCAAAAGTCCTTCTTAAAAATATTGAATTAATAATTGTTCGGTTATTTGGTGGTGTGGATAGCTAGCACATAATTTCTTGAACCTTTCCTAATATTCGTAGAGTGTTTCTCCCATGTGTTGACGAATTCCGCAAATCTCTTTCCAAATATTAGCTGCTCTCGATGCTAGAAAATACTTTTCAAAGAAAAGCCTCTTCATTTCGGCCCACGTTTGCACGTTTTCTCTGGCTGAATAATATAGCCAATCTTGTGCATCGTCTTTAAGGGAAAACAAAAAGGCTCTCAGCTTAATCTGCTCTTCCATCACATTAGTCGACTTTATACCCATGTAAACTACGTCGAATTCCTTTAAGTGCTTGTATGGGTCTTCTCTCGGTAAACCCCTGAAAATAGGTAATAGTGAATCAGCCCAGATTTTAATTCAAAAGTATTGTTATCACCTAAATTCAGAAAATTGATGTAGTGTGGTTGTTGCGAGTCCGTTGGCGCGGCTAGTTCATGAAGGGTGCGATTTGTAGCTATTCTATCCATTCTTTGCATCTCTTTTTGCTGTGTAGTTTGTTTCTGCAGTCTTTTCATTGTCTTTTTTATTTTAGGATTGTACTGTAAATTATTTGATTGGTTTGAATGCGTAACGTACATAAATCGTCAAAATTCCCCGAAAACGGCGCCAAAATTTGGTGATGTTGTTGGCTACAACCAAATATAAAAGAAATCACTTCCGTTAAAACAAATTAATGTAGTAGCGGTAAGCGGATATCATTCTCACGAGGAATCTGTATGGTAATGAGTTGCGAATTCAAGCGAAACAAATAAAAAAAGTTAAAAAGGGGGTGTTTAATCACGACAATATCAGAAAATCAAAGGAAAAATCTCAAATCGAAAGCAATACTTAAATCTAAAAAATCAATGAGAAAATACCTTAGTTTCAGGTCACCAATGTTATCATGCTATTATAGATCCTCGACATAAAATTGCAATCATTAATAAACATTCATTGGGGGAAATTTCTCTTAAGTGTAATGACTAGGAACATGTACCCTAGCATTTTTATTAAACAAAAACCTAGATATGATCACAGGTATAATCAAATAATAACTTTAAGAATCAAGAACCAATGAGCAAGCGAAATACATATATGACATGCAATCAATCAAGCAAATATCTTCTTAGAATTTTCAACTCCAATGTAGAGAAGTTAATCCTAATTGCTACTTATGATTATCGAAACTAAACGTCATATTTCGGTAATCTAGCAGTTAAACCAATTAATCTCTAGTTGCGCACCTAGAAACCATTAAATTCAATTAGAAAGAATAGATCTAAAGATATCCAATGTTTATTAACAACATAATAAGTATCTGAAGCATCTCACCATAATAACATGTAACATGGATCCCCTAAACTAAGACAAGAGATTTAGCTACTCATAATTGAATTGAAAACAAAAGAAATAACAAAGTAATAAGTCTCCATCCTTAGTTCTTTAGTGAAAAATACGAGAACCCAATTGAATTGTGTAGAAAACATAAAGAATAGAAGCAAGAAAAGATGTAACAACCTAACGATGATGTCTTCCTATTCTAAAACCTAATGTATATATATATATGCGTTAATCAGCCAATCTCCTTCTTTTTGCTAATATCTTCGTTATCTTCTCTTGATTCTGTCCAGATAAGGCACTCTTCTATTTTCGGTAGGTAACTCCCTTGAAAGATGGCAAGATAATCTTTAAAGATTGTGTTTAGTTTGAATTTGACTTCTGAAATTTTATCTGCAGATTTATTCCATCCTTAGGCGTGCCCATGCTTAGTTTCTGAATTTCTGTCAATTTGGGAATTTTTAGATTTTCTTCCTTCTTTTGCATCTTTTTGATTCCATTTCGTCTCTAAGGTGTTGAAAACCATCTGTAAACAATTATAAGATAATTCTATCAATTTTGGATAATAATTTTAATACATGAACGATAATTAAGTCCAAAATAAGTGTAAATTAAATGACTTAATAGCTTGCAATGTCAATCCTTTTTTCTTCTCTCTTGCATCTCTCAATAAATTCATCTCAAAGTTGGTAAGAATCTCAATTACCTTATCCAAAGACAATTCAGTGATATCATGGACTTCTTCAATGGCAGCAATTTTGGTATAAATCCCGGACGTAGTGATCTCAATATCTTCTTTACAAGTTTCAAATTCGAATATGTCTTCCCAAGTTGATGTGTTTGGTTTGCTATATCTCACAGTCTCTCATAAAAGTCTCCTATAGTTTCACTTTCATCAATCCTCAACTCTTCAAATCTTATAGCCAACATTTGAAGTTTGAAGCTATCACAGATTTCGATCCCTCATGTATAGTTTGCAAGGTGTCCTATCCTTCTTTCGCTGATTCACAAATTAATATTATAGCAAAGTGACCTTCATCAACTGCACTGAAGATGGCGTGTAGGGCTTGAGAATTTCCAAACGCTATCTCTTCTTCAGCCCTTGTCTATTCAGATGCATCTTTAAGCACTGCTTCTCCATTTTCATCATTTATCACTGGATATGTCTAGTTAAAAAATCCATCATAATAGATAGAAAACGCAACTACTAAATTTGAAAAATCATCAACGAAATAAACGTTTATTCACCAAAATGTTGCAAACAACGAAGTTGCAAAATCCATAATGACTGCTAGAATTTTACGCACACTACCACCATCCATATTGGATATAGAAGCTTGAGCTCTATATTTCATTGCTATTCCATATGCTATAGCCATTTTTTAGGTGATAAGTACTTCAACTGATCATCCATCCATACAAAACTAAGAGAATGTCTTTTCTTAACACGGTCATTCAGATAATGACTCCATTAGTAGAGGATTCGTGGTAGATGAGTAGATATGGCTAGCCCTACCTGATGCAAGTGATGTCACTATAGATATGAATCTAGCAACCTCTTGCATTTCATAATTCAAAGTGTCCACTCGAAGACAAACCGTATCAGGACCATCCAAAGAAAACGCAACACCAGAACGGTTCAGCACAGGTGAATTTATTCTTAGAAAAGTTTGCGACAGATAGATCTTCACACAATCAGCTGATAAAACATATCCCCATTTACCCTAAAAATCCTAGCTATCAAGTCATACAAAACTCCTTTCCAGAAATGACATTATTCAGTCCAATACATGCGTGAAACCTAGTCACATTATAGCTATCATATTCAATTCAAATTCTAGAAAATTTGCTTCCTTAGATAACCATTATCCCAAAATAGGATATCTATTAAATCACCTTTTGCATAAAATTTTAACTTTATCAAACTTATCTCGAAAATCAAATTGTCAAATAATGTCAAAATTAAATAATAAGATATATAACATATATCTTAACAACTTTAAATTAACATTAAAAAATAAAAGTCCAAATTCTCACCCGGAACTAGCCAAAAATTAACAAACTGGATGATATCAAATTGCATTACTTTAAATCGTCCACTTTTTAAGCTTCTGCTAACGTCCCTCTTGATTCCCAAACTAATCCAATTATGAAACATCCATTTTTGTGTCCCATATATAAAGTTGAGTGCTGCAAAGCTTGTAAGATATTATGCGATGAGTGGAATTTTTAAGGACTTAGGAATGGAAGCTTTCGGATATTGTTAGATTGGCTTTAAATGGATTCGAAGGGTTCTGAGAATGAAAGATAACAGATTCAGATTGCAGGGCTAGGATAGTTACAAACTGGAGGCTTTAGGGATGAGTGAAGTTGGAGGCTTTTCTTCCTACACCTTTGGCAGCCTTTGACTTGAGATGGAAAAACTAGAATTGTAAATGTTTCTTATTCTTTATTTTCTCTTATTTTATAAAATTATTTAAAACATAAAATAAATTATTAATTAAGAATAGATGTGTTACATTTCACCTTACCAAAGTTAATAAAAAAACTAAGAATGCTTTTTTTTTACTTCTGATTAGTATTATAAATTTGAATAAATTTTAAATTTAAATTTTACCCTTAAGGCTATGTTTGGTTGGAAGTAAGGTTTTAAATGGAACGAAATGGAATAGAATGATTTATAATGAAATGGAAAATAAATGGATGTAATATTTGAAAATTATTGTTTATGAGGGATAGAAGGGTTTATAATGTAATATAATGAAATGTTGTTTAGATGAAGGGTTTGTAATGTAATATAGGGAAAAGTAGTTTATTATTTTACATTTCATCCTAAAGTTTTTTATGCATAATTTCAGGCACTCTATCAATCTTGAAGTAGCTTTCATGATTCTTATGGCTAATCTTTTGTATATGATGGTTGACATATGAATTTGCTCTCATCAACATGGACAAACCTACAGTCATTCTAGTCACGTTGTAATTTTTTTTGTAATCTCAACATTTATAATTTGTAAAATGGTTTATGTATTTATTATTTTGTCTATATGAATTGTTAAAGTTGTAATAAAAATCTTGTACACCAAGAATTTTTTTGTTGTTGGTATAATTTAATGATATATTATTTTTTATATACAATGCTTCAAATTATTAATTAATTTTGTATTATATTTTTATATAATAATTTGTTAAAAATGCAAATATTATATACAATAATATGGATTAATGATGGCATGTCAAACCAACAAAAATAAATTCCTATTCTAGAACACTTAAACGAGTAAAGTGGAGAATAGGGTTGTATTTTCGTTGAGGTTGGAAGCTTCCATTGACTGCGTTTACGTCTTCCTCGATACTCCCATCTTGGAGCGTTGGATAAGCATCAGTGGGATGTCCCTGCAAACAACAAATACCACATACAAGGGCTTTTTGTCCCCATGTCACAGCACTAGCATTTACATTGTTAGAGTTAAAAGAATGCAACATTTTTTTTCTAACAATTCAGCTATCTTATCCAACTTGCTTTCAAGTTTAGACATACCTACCTCATGAACACCTCGGGTTGAAGTTTCAGATCTATACCCGAATTGCTGCAAGTGAGCAGCCATTGCAGAAATTAAACTTCTGGCTTCATGAGGAGTTTTGTTCACAATTGCTCCCCCACTGGCTGCATCCAATATTCGGCGGTCATTCATTAGCATTCCATTGTAGAAGTACTGGATAAGCAGCTGATCGCTTATCCTATGTTGTGGACAACTAGCACATAAGCGTTTGCATCGTTCATAATGCTCGTACATGTTCTTAGTGTCCCTTTGCTTAATGCTGCAAACTTCTCTTCGTAGGCTGGCAGCTCTGGATTCCAAAAAGTACTTCTCTAAGAATAACAATGCCATCTCATTCCAAGTATTAACTGTACTAGAAGGGATGTAGTACAGCCAGTCTTTTGCTGATTCTTCCAAAGAAAATGGAAAAGCCTGTAGTTTCAGCTGCTCGTCAGTAATTCCCCTTGGCCTAAAACTGGAACAAACCAAGTGAAATTCCTTCAAATGCCTATTTAGATCGTCAGATGGCAGCCCATTAAACTTCGGCAAAGACTGTATCAATCCGGCTTTCAGTTCAAAACCATCCCCCACTTGTTGATATTGAATACAAAGTGGTTACTGCACTACAGGTGGTGCAAGCATGTTTCTAAGGGTGGCTGGATTTGTTGGATTTTGCTCTGCCATTTCGG
Organism: Erythroxylum suave; assembly: GCA_027563595.1. Taxonomy (NCBI): domain Eukaryota; kingdom Viridiplantae; phylum Streptophyta; class Magnoliopsida; order Malpighiales; family Erythroxylaceae; genus Erythroxylum; species Erythroxylum suave. Next base: position 358 of record JAOSBN010026362.1, on the reverse strand, counting down.
TCTCTTCTTCAGAATCAGATACAGGAGTCAAAAGATCTTCAATACTGTCAGGAAAGTTCTGCGCAGATGACGAAGCTTGTTATCTGCGTAGTTTGGTCACTTTTCTAAGTTGCTCAGCAGTCTTTTCTATCTCTAGATCAAACAATAAATCACCTGTAGAAACAGAATGTCGCATGCAAATAACTAAGAGAAAAATGATTAGCAACACAAACAAACAAAAACCTTAACACCAATCTCCAGCAACGGTGTCAAAATTTGATGGTGTGTCAAACCATCAAAAGTAAATTCCTATTCTAGAACACTTAAACGAGTAAAGTGGTGAATAGGGTCGAACCACAGAGACCAATGTAGCAATTGT
>JAOSBN010026324.1:0-16780 GCA_027563595.1 Erythroxylum suave | reverse complement strand
GATTAATTAAAATATTGTAATTAATTTTAACTAATTATATTGTAACTAATTAATTAATTAATTATATTTTAATTAATAAATAAATATTTTAATTAATTATATTTAATTAATTATATTTTAATTAATTAATTACAATATTTTAATCAATGAATGAATTATATTTTAATTATTTATATTGAAATTAATTACTTTAATCAATGAATGAATTATATTTTAATTAATTATAATGTAGTTAATTAATTATTAATAATATTTTAATTAATAAATGAATTATATTTTAATTAATTATATTGTAGTTAATTAATTACAATATTTTAATTAATGAATAATTATATTTTAATTAATAAATTAATTACAATATTTTAATTAATGAATGAATTATAATTTAATTAATTGTATTGTATTTAATTAATTATTAATAATATTTTAATTAATTAATAATATTTTAATTAATTATAGTGTAATTAATTAACCCATTCTTCTATAACAATGATACCCATTCCTCTAGATCAGGAGAGGAATGGGGTATTACCCAAAAGTGGCTAATCAAAATAATAACCCTATAATCATATTCCCTTACCAAACTCAGTCTTTCATTCTATACCCATTCCTCTTTTTCATACTCACTAAACAAGCACACCCTAAGTTTCTTACATATCATTTTTTAAGGCCATCATACTACCCAAAAGGAATAGTCAATATCCAAAGGAGGGATCCTTATCATACATATGTAGAATATCAAGAAAGTCATGTAAGCATCAACGTCACTATTACACCATTGCAAATCATTCGTATAACATGATATGCCATTTTTGTAATACATATGGAAGTATTGATAGATTTTAAAAACAAGGAGACTAACAACCAAGGAACTAAGTTCATAAATGATATTGATTATTTTGCATAAATGATATTGGTTATTTTGCTTTGTATGTCTTTAAGAAAAAGAATTTCTGTAGGTTAATCCTTTACTTAAAAAATATATAAAGTACTTAATAGGAAGACTCTTTTCATTAAAGATTCCATACATGTTATGTTCTTATAAATATAACCATCTGGCCTCTAAAGGATTTTAAGATGATGTTGTGGGTCTATTTAAGGATTTGGAGAAATTAGCTTTTAAGGAAAACAAGAATGATCACTAAGACACCCTATAAAGAGCAATTGTTTGAACAAAGTGAGGGAAATAAAAAGGATGAGAAGCTTTAAATGGATTTAAAATTCAAGAATAATCATCTTTTGAGTAAAATCAAAGGTGATTTTTAACAAGGAGTGAATACTATATCTCACTTTAGAATATATCATGCCTTGTTTTTATCTTTTCATAAGTATGCTCAATATTATGTTTTGTGTATGCTTGTGTGCTAGATTTCAATCAAGCCTTAAAGAGTCCCACCTCCTAAAAATGAGTAAGTATAGGTTTTGCATAACTAAGAAAGAATTAGGGATGATTAATGGGAATTCTATATAACAAGGATCCTCTCATATGGTTTAATTTTTAATGTTACTTAGTTGATGTATTATCTATTTTAATATATTAATTTGAGTTTTGAGATCAATCCTTAAGTTTTCAGGTCACACTGGCCAAGCAATATCATATTATGGCTAATCATTATCCTTATAAATCAACAATTTTGTCTGTTCAGTAAGATTGTTCTTACTTATTCATTGTCGTAATCGACCAGTTACTCATATTAGTTGACCAATTTTATTAAGTAGTTGACCAATATCCCAAAAAATTATAATGCTTAAACAATACATGAACTTGGTCGACCAATGTCATCGAGTGCTTAATCAATATAGTTAAAATTTTAGATAGAAACCTAGCTCCCTTCTTTTTTTCTTAAAAATTACTCACTTCTACTTTCTTCCCTTTGCTGCCATATTCTTACCACTTCCTCTCCTCCTTCAAGCATCCATCTTCATTTCCACACACAAGAATGATCTCCTAGAGCGCTTTATGTTCTAGAGTTCTTAAGATCACTCCCTCATCTCTGCTGACTCTCCTTGTTCCTTGGTGAACCTTATATGACACAATTATCTTTAATGAAGCCATTTACCTCTTCAAGGCATGATTCCATCAACTTTAGTGATCAATTCACCCATTTCAATTTTGGGTAAACATTAACATCAACTGATTTGGGATTTATTAAAAAATTGATGGATTTTTCTTTCAATTATTGATTATTTTACCTTATTTTCATGCTTTTAAACATGGTTATGCACTCAATTTCACAATATTACATTAAGATTGGATCAAATTGCAAATCGAGTGAATTAGGTTTCATAATTGGGGTTTTTTTTTAGTTCTTGTGTTTTTTTTGTTACTTTTTCAATTTGATGCTTTGTTGATGAAATTGAAGGTTGAGTTGAGGTTTTCAAACTCACAATTATATTTGACTATGTTTAAATTTGATTGAATTAAACTTTTTGACATTTTTAACTATTGTCCTATTTTTAAAATTACTCAAAATTGGACAAATATTTTGTGAAATTGATGATTGATTATTGCAATTAGGAATATTTAATCTTATTAATTCATATTCAATAATTTCAACCTAGACACACTTGGAAAAATTGGGAATTCTTTAATTGGATAAGGTATGGGTCACTTTCAAAAAATCGAAACTATTTCACTCTTATTTTAAAATCGTTTCATAAGAAATGATAAAAAATTCAAAACCATTCAAGGTTTGATTTCACTTCTCCATAACTAAACTTATTGTTTTTCTTATCATTTTCAAAATACCTTCTTTTCGAATTTTTCATCAAAACCTAAATATTTCATAATTTATCTTGCATTTTCTTATATAACTACACATTACTTATTATGATGGATGGAGAATTGAAGTTTGAAAGATTGAATTTTTTGAAATTTGTGGAAGTGTTTTCTATACATGTTCTCTTAAACGTTTAAACTATAGATATCCGTTATTTTTGGGACATCACACATTTACTTCCCATCGTACAAACTAGAGGCAAGCCACTATTGTATTTAAGAGATTTACTCAAGGTAGGACTAACTTTCCCTTTCTAGGTCTCAAAGGACTTAAAAGAGATCTCTAGTTCCTCCCCTTCCTATGCCTAGTTCCACTCAAAAGGATGAGTACTTCGATATTCACTCTCCTCAGTTTAAAAATTATGCTTTATATGATTTACAAGATAACCATGTCATTTCCATATCCTATGTAGAACAACTTAAAGTATAAGGCCTTGTATAAATTTTCATTGGTCAAGGGTGGGAATATCAACTAACCAAGACTTGTCATATAAGCGTAAAAATGTTAAGTTATTTTATAAAACCTCTGACCTTGAATATTCCAAGATAAAACTTACCTTTTTTTTAAAGTCTATGACGTAGACATTCATCTAAATAGTGATCTCATTAATAAAATCCTTGGTATTCCTATACCTAAACACTATTCACCTTATGATTACCTTACTAAATATCATATAAGTCCTCATGTGTCAACTCAATTCAAAACTATCTTTGAATTAGATCCTATGACTAAAGTTACTAGGAAGCTTAACAATTTTTGTGGTCTTAATGCTATTCCTAAATTTTATCATCTTTTCATCAAGTAAAACTTTGTTTCTTCTAGTGACCATTTTATATGTCTAAGACATGATGACATTTGGTTCTATTCACCTTTATACTAGGGGAGAACATTTGTCTTGGTAACTTTATTCTACACAATATGGTGCATTTTAATAAAGTCAAGAAAAAAAAACAAAATATGCTCTAATCATTAGCCTAATCTTACAAAATTTTCATATGCCTCCTGCATATGAGATTGATCTAGATTTCTTCTTTGATTTTGTTACACTTAACCATATCGGTTACTAATTGGTTGATGGTCATATGACTCAACCATATTAACGATAACATCTATAACATTAATGGTTTGTACCACCATACAAGACTTCCCCATATAACAATGGTTTTGATGATTCTTTACTTAGTCTTACTATTAATTTACCTACAAATGATAGGGCTACTACCTTGAAAGAGCAAATGTATATGATGTATTTTGATTAATTAATATGAACAATGTACATAGCTTATTTATAGTTTCTTTAGGTGTAAAAATACAAAGGAAAATATCTTATGATAACTAAATAATTATAATTACATGATTATAGTGCTAGAAAATGTGTAGGACAATAATATTAAATCACTAAGACTATGGGGAATATTCTACAAAATCTTCAAGTCTTATCATCCCCTTTAAGCTTAGGTGTGAAACAATAATGATCTTGTTTTGAAGTTCTTGAAAGGAAGTGAATGTGAGAGCTTTGGTCTTGACATCAATAATTTGTGTTATACCTAGGATATGATGGATGAAGAGCGCTTTCTTTGCCACCAATTCTTGAACACAATGAATGTTAATTTTAATATACTTGGTGTGAATATGGGAAATTATATCTACAAAAAGGAATGTAGCACTAAGGTTATCACACCATAAGATGGGTTTGAGATCAGATAAGTAAATTTCACCAAGAAGAGATGTGATCCAATATAATTCTGTAGATGCAAGTGCAATACTTTTATATTTAACCTCAGTACCAAAATGAGCAACAATGGTCTAATAATATTGAGTCCTATGAAAATGTAGTAACTAGAGATAGAACAATAATAATTAGGGAAGCCAACCCAGTCAACATTAGAGTAAGCAATGAGAGTAAGGGTTGAGGCTTTGGTTAAGTGTAGGCATGAAAGGTTATCAATTCAAATATGGAAGAATCCATTTAATTGTAATCCAATGAACATCTACAGGGTAATGAAGGAATTGTAAGACTTATTAATAGCAAATTGAATATCAAGAAGAGCGAGAAAAATGTGCTAAAAGAACACCAATGGTGCTATAGAATTTGGGGGGGGGGGGGGAGGGGGGAGGAGTGCTATAGTTTCTAGAAAGAAGTAGATGGGATTTATAGGTGTTGGCACATGTTTTGAATTTGTAAGATACATACAGGTAAGAAGATCTTGAGTGTACCTTGTTTGTGTAAGAAGAAGGCCATTTGGTATGGATATGGCTTCAATATCAAGGAAGTAATGAAAGATATAGTAGTAAGAATAGTAGTAGTAGATTTCCTCACCCTCCAATTCTTCTTAGTCCTTTATTTTTTCCTCTTACAATCTCTAAGTACGATCTTCTCACTGGAGCATTTGAGTGTCTCCTCTTAACATGTCTAAACCACCTAAGCATTATCTCTTTTAATTTTTTTAATACTATTAGCTACCTTTAATTTGTTCCTTACCATTACATTCCTGACCTTATCTCTTTTAGTAAAGTTGCATATACAATGGAGCATCATTGTCTTGACAACACTTTGCTCTATAGAACATGGCTTACCTAACTGTAAAACAATAAAATTTAGCTTTAAGCTTGAGTGGTATCTTCTTTTCATATAGAACTCCTGATACACTTCTCCATTTAAGCTACCTTAATTTGATTTGGTGAACTATGTCTTCACTAGTCTCTCTACTGCTATGGATAAATTATTTATGAGATAAATAGTAGTGGTAAAGGTTTCAAACCAAAATATTTTAGGATGATAGGCATAAATAAGCAGATTGAGACCAGTTTTTATTATGTGCCAAATTTTGCATCTAGTAAATCCATTTTGTTTGGTAGTATGAGGGTAAGAGACATGGTATAAAATTCCATGAGTGTTTAGATATTAAGAGAAAGGGCTTTTAATGAGTTCATTAGCTCTATCACATTGAAAAGTCTTGATGTTCATGGAAAACATGTTTTCAATATGAGTTTTGTAGCAATAAAGGTGGTGAATGACTTGTGATATATAAGTTAAAGGGTATATAAGCCAAGAGGAATTTAATGAAATAATAATACCTAGAGATACAAAGAGATGGTGCAGGAACCTAAATGTCGCAATATATTAATTGTAAAGCCTTTGTGGACATATGAGATGACAAAGGAAAAGATAGTAATGCAGTTTTTACTTTAAGAATATAAAGTATATAGTTTTATTGTATGAGACCTAATAGATAAAGTACTAGACAAGCAAGAAAGAGTTTTATTACAAGGATGTCTAAGAGGATGATGCTAGATGTCAAAGGAAATATGATAGGTTGTAAGAGCAATGGGATTACTAAAAGTTTAGGGGATCTACATAAGGTATATAATCTAGTAGAAGTTACCTACAAGAAGCAATATCTTGGTTCCTAGATCCTTTATAATATAACTAGAAGGTCTAACTTAATGGAAAATAATTGTCTTTAATAAATTTCACAATAAATAAAAGATTATTTGTGGGTTCTAGGATAATCAAAATATCATGAAAAAAAGACGTTTAGGGTGTGTGGAGAGAGTTAATGTGCCAGTAGATGTGATGGAAAAAGTGTTCCATTATTTATGAGAACTTGGTTGTATCTTTCATATGGTTCTAAATATTCAACTAGTTGTAGATTAAGAGTCATGTAAGAGGTTACACCTATGTTTGGTAATCATTTAGCTATGTCACTTAATGTAATATAGGTATTAGTGGGTTTATTATGAAGATTTATAGAGGAAAAAGTAGTTTTAAGGTGATTTAAGGAGGTGAGTTAGGTTTTACAAGATTTAAATACCTAAATTGGCATCTTGAAATAATATGATCTCATTTGTAGCAAATTTGGCATCTAGAAGTGTTGTTTATGTAATTAGGCTACATTAGTGATTGGTTTAGGTTAAAGGTTGTTGGTTGAAGTGAAGGTGGGCTATAGTTTGGGCCTATATGATATGATGAACTATAATTTCAATTAGTATATGGTGAGTTTGGATAATAGTTACCTTGTCCTCTATTACTACGATGGTGGTTAGCTCATTGACCATTATTGCCTTATTGATCATTGTTATTGTGAGTTCTGCCATAGAGATTTAGAGCCACTGTAAAGGCAGTTTTAGATGAATCGATGCTGGGGGTGTTAATTATAGAGACATTATTTATAGAGGAGGAGTTTAGGGTAAATGTTTGAGAAGGAAGGTGGAATGTCATAGTTGTCCATGGTGATTAAGGATTTGACTGTGATGTGAGTTTGTTGAGAGAAAATAAAGCAAGATCCTCATAAAAAGTTGAATCTTTAATAACGATGAGGTCTTTAGTCGTAATTAAGAGAGTTGATAATTACTTTTTGATGAATGAACTGCCTTTATTAATAGTATGGAGATGACATTGTAAAAGTGATCCATAAATGGTGTTATGCTAAAACAAATGAGTTTATAAGGTTTTCTAAAGGGCATGAGATATGGTGTATCCCAAAGATAGAAAGGTAATAGTAAAAGAAAAGGTTATAGTTAGAAAATAATAGAAGAGTTGATCCATTTTTTGTCACTAAAGGAATTTGGGATATTTGTAGTTAGAGGTGGATATGTTAGGATTTAGAGATGGTAGAACGCTACTGTTGGCATAACTAAACATGTCATAATGAACATTATTGACTATACTTGGTTTCTCAAAATCAAATAATTGTTTGCTTGTAAGATGATAGTGATGAAATTGGTTATGTTGGTAATTAGGAGTGTTATGATTACTTATGTTTGATTTATAGTGTTAAGTGTCAGATTCGTAGTTATGATGTTGATGGAAAACAATATCTTCTAGATGATGTGCAGAATGGGTGGGAAGGAAAAAAAGTAGTAATGGGTGTTTAATACCATAAAAGAGCAATGTATAAATTATATTTTCATTGATGGAAAGGTATAATATACATAACCTATTTATATAGTTTCTCTAGATGTGAAAATAGAAAGAAAAATATCCCATCGTAATTATATGATTATAGTACTAGAAAATATATATGAGAATAATATGAATACTAAGATTATAGGGAATATTTTTTAAAATCTTTAATTCTTATCGTAGCAAATGATTGCTTCATAGATGTCCACTCGATGCTTGTCTAATAGTTATTGAGTATTAGATTAGTTAACTAAAAGACAATCTTGACTCTTTCTATGAAATTAATAAGGCATCATATTGGTGAGTTATATCACTTGATTCAGTCGCACTTTCCTCCACTGAATAGTAGATTTTTTATGTTTATGAAAATGGGGAAATAAATCTAATGTATTAGATTCAGGGGGAGTATTATATATGCATTTATTTTTTAACTTTTACATATGTTTAGCAATTAAATATATTATTTTTGTCATATTAATTTGAATTTAATATGTCTTTGGGTCTTATCATAGTTATAAGTAATCTTTAGAAGTTTAAATTGTAACATTAATATCATATCAATTAGAACTTAATATGTTTAATCGAATTACTCAGGTTACAGCTTATAAGATTATGTTACCAATTTATGAATCCCTCTATTAGGTTTGACCCTAATCTGAAAGATTTATGTCATCCTATCTTAATCTCTATGTATGAAATCAAATTATGATATAATATTCTTAGGTTATTAGAACATAAACAAAACATGTAATTAGATCACAATATATTAAACAACCAATTGCATTAATAAAAGAATCAAATCAAATCAAAGTATTAACATAAGGTTCACCTAACCTAAATACTAATTGTACGTTTAGTTACACCTGATCGAATACGAAATCAAACATACATAACAGAAATATGAATTAAAAATAATGGATTAATAATTCTAAATCTCCCTGATTGTCTTCTATCGAATGTTCTTGCTATATAGAGGCTTTATTTTGTATTTTAATGGATCTTTCAATGATTTCTTCATGTTTTCCATTTCTCTAGACCAAAATTGCACCTAGAGAAAGAGTTCCACATCTAGAATCACCTCCCCCATGCCTGCTCTTCCCAATTGCCTCCCAAACCTTGCTTTTATATAAAATGTTAGGTGTCTGGTTAATGCATTGGCTTATACATAGATGTGGATTAGACCATGCATAATTGAAATTTGTTGGTTATCGCAAAAGTGCATTGTCACGATGTGCGGTCGTGTATTCCTTTAGATTATTCAATTCTTCATTTTACAACGTGTTTTTGTCTAAATTACTCTCCTTTAAGTCCATGAAGGCAATTATCACTTGTAAACACACTTGAAACACATTAAGTACCAAATATAAAATAAAAGTACAAAATATCAAGCAAAATACATCAAATATGGGTGTAAAAGTATAGTCACTTATGCATCTATCAGTGGACCATAACATAATGAATGCTAAATCTTATGTATTCAATGTATATTAGTTAACTAATATGCAACTAATGAATACTTAACCAATATCTTGCAACTAACTATTATAATGGCTAATTTTTGGCCTCAACAACTAGTTGAGTCGTAAAACCTTATAAATACATGTTTTCTCATTTATTCTTACATAAAAAATCATTTGGGTATTTTATACATTTATTTCTAAATTTTTGCAAGCATTTGGCATTCATGGTCTCAATTTTAGTGAGTAAGCCATATATCTTTTTCAAAGTTCTCAAGTGATTTCTTTTGAATTGTAAATTCTATTATAAATGGGTTTACTCTTCACCTTATATAAAGCTTGTCAAAAGAGTTGCTGATTACTTGTGGAAAACAATAATGTTGTAAAAAGTTTCCTTTTCTCCTTGTTGAAAGAAGAGGCTTAGTGGAAATTTCAAGAAGTGTTTTGGAGAGTGGATATAGATAAGCGTTATTTATCATACCATTATAAATTGATCTATCTTTCTTCTTCCTTGTAGTCTTTAAATTAATTTTTAAGTGTGTTATATGATTTACATTAAGATGTTTTTCATTATATATTGATTCTTGTTCAATTTCATTTATTAGATAAGAAATAGTAGTTTAAATTTACTAACACCTAATTCACACTCTCCTCTTAGGTACCTTTAGGGATCAACAAAAGAGATGCAAATCTAGCATTACCATGGTAGAGGTTAATTTGTGTGAAACATATATTTTGGTCCTTAGTGCTTAATGTTTAGTGTTTTTTATTCTTTTTTATTTTTAAATATCTTAGTTTACTAATTCTATGTTATATTTTTATTCAATTGTGAAAATTTCCTTAAGATGAGATTTGTCAAGAAATGGAAAAGATTTCAAGTCAAAAACATAAAGAAAACACAATTCTTGATTGGACATGGTCATGTGCCAATTTGTGTCCTTCTTTGACCACCTGAAGATGAAGAAACAATTATAAACAAGGCACAGATTGAGATTGTGTGGCAAAGAGAATCTTTGAAGAGTTATATAGGTTTAGGCATGATCGTGTCTCGGTGCATAGCCATACTTAGAAAACTTATAAAGGATACACAAACTATATATGGTGCAAATTTATCAAAGCTTGTATCCCTCTTTATAAAGATACAAAAATATGCATTACATGATATACAAGCATGGCTTAGACCATTTCTTAAGTGGACATAACTATATATATATATATAGTGCAAAAACCCTAATGAGATCAATATTAAGGCAATTTTTTTATAGAGAAGAGGATTAGAGATCATCCTAATATATTAAAGCTTATTAGAATAAGAAGATCTCATGTAGAATTCTTTCAACCTTGATGTCTTCTATTATATCTCTTTGATTTGTTAGTGAAAACATGATATATGGCTAATTATATTATACATTTAGATATGAGTACTCTATCATTGTAATAATTTATTCAATATTATTTATAAAATGAGATCTATTTTTGTGAAATATATTTAAATAGTCTCAGTGCATATTTAATTATGCTAGCAATTCGATGCAATATTAATTCATATGTGGACTATTTGAGAAAACTTGCATGTAAGTAGACCATGACAAAGACACTAGGAGTTATATGGGATTCTAAAGAAATGCTTATATAAATCCTTTGGTATTAGTATCAATACTTTCATGGATTTTTATATAATCTAGTTCATTTTTAGGGGATTTAATTGAATAAAGATATTAATCAATCAACTTGAGAATAAGTAGTTGTTTCTCGAGTGAGCTCAATTTTATAACCTAGGAATTTCGATCGATCTAGACTATAAATACCTTCTAAGTTGTTTAAATCATGACCATAAAGATAATATTAGGGGGAATCCTTGTCTAAACATGACGTACATCTAAATTCTTTACTTAATTAAGTACTTTATTTCAATCTTCTTAGCTATTCCTTTATTTATATTTTATTTCATTTTGTTTTATCAATTATTCATTAATTTATCTATCTATTTCAGTTCTTTAACTATTCAGTAGTATGAGAGTGATCTAAACAATTAGCATCTTTGCAAGATTGATACATATTTATCACTATATTACTTATCAGGGATAGGTGCACTTATCTGAGTTTATAAGTAAATATTTTGTAAAGAGGGAAAATTGAAATATTAGAAAATACTAAATTAAGTTTTTAGCATTGTTCCAAAGAAGCAAATAGTGTTTTAAAAACTTAATAAAACTTAATCTAGTATTTTATATTTCTTTGTTTATATCTATATTCTTTCTTTATCTTTAATTCTTTTATTTTATGTGCTTTTTTTACTTTTATTCTTTTATTTTATGTGCTTTGTTTACTTTGATTTTAGGTATTCTTTCATTTTGTGTTCTTGTTTTTCTTTGATTTCATGTATGAATTTAGTGTATGACAAGGAGTAGAGACTCTGTTCTCTTTAAAGGAGAACTAGAGCTCGAAATAACATTTCCTTGGATAAAAAGAGAATAGATTAAGCAAGAAGACTAAGACATGCAACCTATATAGTGGAAGAACAACATATGATTATGCTAGAATATGCGAAGTCACCTCTAATAAGGAATGCAATATAGTATTACAAGACTCAAAATTAACAAAAAATACTTTGAGGTGAAGCCTAATATGATTCAAATGCTACAACAATATGTTCAATTTAATGGATTAGCAAATAGAGATCAAATGCACATATTTGCAAATTTTTAGAGATTTGTGACGTCTTTTAAGATCAATGAAGCTATCAAAGAAGCAATAAAGCTAAGTTTTTTTTAATTTCTATTAAGGGATTGAGCTAAGCAATAATTGAAGGCATCACCTGTAACCTCAATTACAACCTAGGAGAACCTAGCGCGAGCACTCTTAGCCAAATATTTTCAACTAGAAAAGACAACAAATTGAGGCACATCATCTTTGCTTACTTATAGTTTAACAATAAAATATTATATTAGATGTGGAAGAATATAATAACGATATAATGAGGAAGTTTCTATGTCATGACCTAACATTATAAATGCAGGTTCAAATATTCTAAAATGGTCTAATCTATTCAATAAAGAAGATTATTTTTGCATTAGATGATGGAACGCTATTGAGCTTATTAAACTTTAGAGGCTGCTATTGAGTTTATTAAAGATATCCCTGCAAACAATTATTATTGGCAATTAAGAACAATAATAACTAATAATTTAGCAGATATACACAGTATGAATGTAACGACCTTATTAAAAGCTTAAGTAAAGTCCTTAAAAACCTTAGTACACTAGAAATACTAGTTCAAGTGATGGGTAGTGAGCTATATTGGGGAAAATATCAAAGAAGTGATTGTTAAAGTGGCAGCCTTGTAGCTAAACCAATGGAGCAAGTTGACTATAAGGAAATTTTCTCCCATATAGTGACACCTACAATCTAGGAGGAGGAATCACCCACATTTCTCCCATAGTAATTAGATAACTTAAGAGTAATCAAACAACCTTATTATATATCAACCTTGATTCCATAATTTGGAGGCTTCAATTTAAAACCTTAAAACTCAAATTAATCAACTAAAAAATTTTGTAGTTAAAAGACCTCAATGGATGATGCCTAGCCATACATTACTAAATTCTAAGGAACATACAAAGGCAATCACCTTAAGCAATGGGAAGGAGTTGAAAAATGAAATAAAGGGACAAGGTGATAGATAACATGCTTGTAAGGAGAATAAAGGGAAGAGGATAGCAAAGGAAAGTAACTAATGAAAAATATCAACCAAGAATTTTAATAGAACAAGTGAGGTTCTAACCTATATTTATGATCCTAACTAAACATATTACTATTGATATTTTATCCTTGGCAATATTAGTAAGAAGTATCAAGTTTAATGGAACGAAAAAGTGAGGAAAGGAGCTAAATAAATTGATTATGCAATCAAAGGATAAAACAAATAAGTAAAGTGGGCCACATATGTAACTTAAGCAATCTTCAAAGGAATTCAATTAAAGAACAAAAAATAAGGAGGAATTAAGAATATCAAGATTAAAGAAGTCATTTTAGTCCTTCCTGTAACCTTATCTTAGTCATTTCAACAAATTAGGGACTCAAATCATTATTTGATCATTTGCATATACTTGATAATGCATAAACTCTTTTAAATCTTAGGGAAATTTATTATGATCTTTAAAGAAAACCTCTTAATCTTTAGAATTTTTTTTCAATAAATGTTGAAAATGGTTTGAAGTCAAGTTTTTTTGAATTGATGTATTTTTATCCTTGAAATAACTTAGGCGTGAAATTTGCCATAATGATTTATTAGAATAGAAAGTCCATTTATTAAATTTCAAATAAGGCAAAAATTGAATGCACCCAATTCACCTCTCTTTTATATGTCATCTGGGGACAAACAATTGGTAATGTGTCTCGTTCATTATATATATATTTCTAGCAAAATTTGAGAAAAGATCTAAATTGGAGACAATATCTTGCTAACTCAAGAGGTTTTCAAAAACTGTAATAAAAATCACTCATTCAATAGGAGTGTAATCAAAATTAACTTCTACAAAGATATTAATTTCATTAATTGGAACTTCATATTGCATACCTTTATGCATTTGGTTTTCTAGCAAGATTCATGGTTATATAGAGAAATGCATCAAATTAGTCTCTTATAATATATTTTATTATTGATTTACTTCCCTATCAGGAGTTGATCTTAACTTAATGGCAATCCTAATGACATCTATTGCTTCTAAAATAAGATCCTCTAAAAATTGATTAAGCTCATTTTGTTTATGGTTAAGCCATGCTCTAGCTTTTTTGTATCGCTAAAGCATTTCTATTTTAGCCTTTTTAAGCTCCTATTTCACCATTACTATCCTTGTCAAACATTTGTAAGATTTAAAATTTGTGATAAGTTAGTAGCCATTCCTTTGTTCATAGGTTCTTCATATCTTTCCAGTTTGGTTAAGTAATTGTTAAATCTGAAGGGAGCTTTCCAATGAGTTCACTCTATCAAATTATGGATTTTGATTGAGTATAGTCTAAAGTAGGATTGTTGCTAAATATGGCTTTACTAGCCTATAATTTAAACAACCATAGGTGGTTTACCAAAGCCCTATAAAGTTTTTTTTCCTAACGAAATAACTTCCACTTTATTATTTTAAGTGAAAAAGTTTCCTTTACACCTCAAATCTACCACTCCAATTTGACTGGTACATAATTTGAAATCATCACTAAGTTTCTCAAGTTTTAGAATACTTTTAGATTCTAAGGGAAGTATAATGCTATTGAAATCACCAAGTAGTATTAAGGTACATCTACATTTTTATAGATTACTATTAGATCATATTAAAGTGAAATTCTTTAGAGAAGGAAAATCAAACTAGCTCTGGACTAGATAATTACGCAATGTCAAGTGGATGATTTGGTCTAATGTTCTTAAATGAATAACCTCACTTTTTTTGAAAAATTAAATAAAAACATATTAATAGAAGTGTATGGAGATTACAAATCACTTCAACTAAGGCTCCTTACAACAAAAAAGAGAATTAGAAAACAACCCACTTAACTAAGAATACTAAATTGTTATTTATGTAAGAAAAAAAAAGATAGACTTTCCAAGGATTAGTTGACCATGATCTTTGTTATTAGGATCTCCTTGAGAAGCTGAAGTATCTCATATATTCTCTCTTTTAACGTAGTTGACTTGTTTTTAAATCTTCTATTATTTCTTTCTTTCCATATCACTTGCATACAAGTACCTAGTACATTCACATACACCTTAAAGGTGGCCTTAGGAATCCTATAATGCTTTAACATCCATTAGATTATTTCAGAAAAGGAAGTTGCAGAAAGTTGCCACTAACAAAGCCTTTTGTCCTCCTTCCAAATACTAGAAGCAAACTAACACTCAAAGAATAAATGATCCTTGGATTCATCCATTTACATAGGTAAGGAACATGTTTTGTTTAATGACAAAAAATTTAATCTATCCATTGTGCTCAATCTATTTTTCATGATCAGTCATAGCAAGAAAGAGGCTTTAGGAAACATGGATTTATTCCAAACAACTTTAAACCAAGGCACTTTAGGAATTTAAATTCGCATTAAATCCCTATATACGTTATTGGATAGGTTAGAAATTGGCTTTTTTTTTAATTAATACCATCAGGATTGTAAGTATTTGGAGAATAACCCAGTTTAAAGCTCCATAGGTCTTAAGGTATTGCCCAATTATTACCAACTATCATCATAGAGACTTTGTCCTCTAAAATGCCCTGAATCCTAGCTGCAGAAGCTTTAAGATGGCAGATTAATTGTCTATGACCTATCCAATTGTCATACCACATAAATGCTTTTTCTCCATTTCCCACCTTACATAAAATTTTGACTTTTTAGCTGAAGAAGTTGGCGAAGAAACCAAGAATGAGAAGAAGTTTTGTGCATCATCTGTATGCTTTTGCCTTTCAGAAAATAATTATGCAACCATTTTACCTAAAGAGAGCCTTTTTCTTCCAAGATCCACCATAATCTTTTTAAAATCAAGGAATAATTAGTAGCCTTGATATCATTGATTCCTAGTCCCCCTTCTTCTTTAGAATTGCATATATCTTTCCATCTAACTTTAGCTAACCTTTCTACTCTACCCAAGTGACCTTATAGGAATTATTTGAACATCCTTTCCAAAAACTTGATTTGTCTTTTTAATACAAAATGTGAGAGCTCTGGTAGATATGTAAACAAGAAAGAACAAACTTGATCAATTGGGGCTTGCCTACATATGAGAGAGATTTGTTCACCTAAGAGGAGAGTCTTTTTTAGACCTTTCAAGAAGTGGAAAATTTTCTTTAAAGTTCAACCTTGTAGAAAAAGGCAGTTCTAGGTACACTATAAGGGGAAGCTTTCTTTTCATACCAGTGATTTTAGCAATGATAGTTTCAATTTGTGATGTTACAGTAGAAAGCATAAAGTGGCTCTTAGTAAGATTCAATTCCAATCTTGATAATCTTTTAAATTGTTAAAGGGAGTCCATCAAGGTCTTGATAGAATCTGCATGAGCTTTACAGAATAATAACAAATCATTAGTAAAACACAAATTGGTTATGGACACTTCTCTATATTTGGAGTGAAATATGAATTTGGGTTTCGTATTGACATTGTGTTTAATAAGAAGTGTAAGAACTTCTATGTACAAAAAGAAGCTAAATTCTCAAATTGTGACAAAAATTATTTTTGATCCATAAAATGGGAGAGAATTAAGAGGGGTAGGTGGACGTAGGACACCCCGCCAATGAATTTGGTGGGGTGAGACGACGTGTACACCACCCCGCCATTAACGGGGTGGCCATTTCTAATGGCAGGGTAGTCAGGGCACCCCGCCATTTGCAGGAGCACAGAGCCAGCTACAAAGAATGGCGGGGTGGTCCTTTACTGCGTTATATGAGCACCACCGAAGAGTTTCTTCGGTGCTTCTTCGTCTCTGCTTGTGCTTCTTCATTTTTATTCTCTTCGGTGCTTCTTCATCTGTACTTGTGCTTCTTCATTTTTATTATCTTCAGTGCTTCTTCATCATCTTCGATGCTGTTGAAATCTTCAACTTTTTTACAATTCTTTAATTTCACAACAATGGCTTCTTCTTCACAAAGACCAATTCGATTTTG